>JAODAL010048908.1:0-28598 GCA_025379985.1 Phyllomedusa bahiana | reverse complement strand
TATTAAAAGTGTTTTTTTGTGCAAACCATAGTTTAATTTGGTGTATATTGTTTTTAACCTATATGGGGAGGAAAGGGGCCTCCATTTTGATTTTCTCACCCCCCCACTCTCACGGGGCTGTCTAAAAATTTTTCATTTGGGAGGTTGGTTTTTTTTTTATTATTTTTTTCTCTCTGTATAAGGGAGGTTTGCCCCATGAGAGCCCGAATTGCTCAATTGAGGGGAAAAAATAGTGTAGACTCCCTATTTGAGATCACTTTAAAAAGTTCGTGAGGCTTAAAAAATCTTTTGATCAAAAATTTTAAACCGAAAATCAAAATTTTTTTCCATTTTTGGATAGACACAAAATGCTTCTTTAGGGATTTCCACTAGTATTTCCCCTTTTTTGTAGTATTTGGCCGCGGCATGGGTGCGTGTTACATTATATAAAAAATTTAAAAATATATGTTTGCCGCAGCCCTTTGCCAGTGGCCCCCAGGTTGCAATGTTTTTTGTGCAGAACCTAATTATATTTGGTAAATATGAATTTAAACCTATATGGGGGAAGGGTCCCCCAAATTTTTGTTTTCTGCCCCTGCCCACCTCACAGCGTCAAAAGAAGTGCAGTTTGGGGAGGTTGGGGTTTTTTTTTTAATTTATTTTTTTTTCTCTGGAAAAAGGGGAGGTCGGGGGACCCAAAAAGACCCAATTGGCTCTATTGAAGGTAAAAAGAAGTGTGGACTGCCCTATTTTGAGATCACTTGAAAGTCGTGGGCATTTAAACATCTTTTGATCAAAATATGTGAACTGAAATCTCAAAGTTTTTTCATGTTTAACCTTTTAGACTCCACGGCTAACATGACCGTGGCACCTAAATGAATGAGAAGCACTGCTGCCCACTGTTTCTCACTGTGATTGGGACCTCCGCGGGGGAAATCCTGGGCCTATCATTAATATGGCAGCTGGGAAGCTTTTATCACTGCATGTTTTCGTTTTAGTAATTTTCCTCCACAACAGGAAGTATAAAAAACCGCCATATTTGTACACCCTATTGCATTGTTTTTTATAACTAATAGGATTTTAAATGACATGTCCCAAGGGTAAGCACCCTAGGGGACTCAATGTTAAAGTAAAATACCCCAAATTTTTTAAAATGTAAAAAAAAAGAAAAAAAATTTAAATTCAAACAAACCCCTCTTTTCCATTTTTCAAAAATCAAAAAAATTTAAAAAATTCTATAATTGGTATTGCAGCATCCATAAAAGTGTGATTTATTGAAATATAACATAATTTATCCTGTTCGCTGAACACAGTAGAAGAAAAAAAATTCCAAACTCCAGAAAAAGTACACTTCAGCCCGCAAAAAAATGCACCATCATTCAAGTCTGTAAGTAGAATAACAAAAAAGTTATTGGTCACAGAAAATTGCAGCATGGCAAAAATTTGAAAAATAGAAAAATGTTTGGATTTTTTTTTAAAACCAGTAGCAAAACAAAGAAAAAACCATCCCATTTTGGGAAATTTACTGATTCATATAAAACTTGTAGAATACAGAAAAAACCCTCATAATTTGTACTGAAGATTGAACGCAGAAAAAAAAACAAAACCCTCCCAAAAATGGCACAAGTATTTTTTTTTTCCCTTTTCCAAAAATCAAAATTTTATTGCAGTTTATCATATTTTCTATGTACGGTAAAATGATACCAATAAAAAGTACATTTTGGGCCTGCAAAAAAAGGGCCCTTTCATATTTCTATGTAGAGGGGAAGAAAAAAAAAAAAAAGTTATTGTCGGGGATGGTGCGGGAGAGAAAAAAAAATTTGAAAAAAAATAGGCCTTGACTTTAAAGGGTTTTTTAAAACTGCTAAATTTAAAATTTTTTTGGAAAATCTAGAAACCTTGTGTAAAATGGTTTGTGTAAATGTTTCCCAAGCCCCTTCTTTAAAGGTTTTTGGGGAAATTTTCCCTCTTTCCCTGCATAGAAATTTAGGACTAAATTCATAAAATACATAGGTAGTATTAGGCTGATAAAGGATAGAATTTTTGTTTGCTTCCCTAGAAAAAAAGAGTTTTAAATTTTAAAGAGGGGCGAATTTCTCAAAAATTGGGTTTGGGTAATTCGCCGTTTTTTTCCCGACAAAAAAAATTTCGGTCCGAATTATTTTGGGCCCCAAAAAGGGAAGCGCTTTTAAAAACAGCTATTTCCAGGCTGACAGAGCCTGGGGGGGGGGGGGGGGGGGGGGGGGGGGGGGGGGGGGGGGGGGGGGGGTGGATGGGGGGGGGGGGGGCGGTGGAAAAGTTGTGCCATGTTTAAAATTTAAGGGGGAAACTTTGGTTTTGGTCTTCATACAATGTTGTGTTTTAGTATGAAAGCAGTTGCCCTCCGCCGCTCATAGAATCCTTCACTTTAAAAATTCCCTGGGCACTTAAGAGGGCAAAACTGCCCAAAAAAAACTGAAGGGGGGAATGTACCCTTTGATAAAGTCATGCCAGGGGAAACGGGAAAAAAAAACAAGCTGAGAGCTCGGGTGGCAACATTAGGGGACAAAAGGTTGGAGGGTGACGGCGGCAGCCACAGCAGCATTGGTCAGGAAAGGGGCACAATGACTTTCTGGAGGGGGCCAAAACACGAGGAAGCCCCCAAGGGGTTGGCCCACAATGATGAAGCGGGGGGAGGGCGGCACAGTATGGGGCCGGGGCGGGGGGGCACAATAAATTCAAGGGGGCGGCAAAAAACAGTTTTAAAGGCCACAGAGTGGCAAAACACACGTGTGGGGGGTCACCCCCCGGCGCGTATGGATCAGGCAGGGGCCCCACAAATGACATTCTGGAGGGGGCCCAAAACAGTATTGGGCCCACAGAGTGGCACAATCAAAACAGTTGTGGAGGTCACGACAGCCCCAGCATGAGATCGGGCAGTGTCACAATGCCCATTCGGGAGGTGGCAAAAAGTATTGGGCCCCCGAGGGGCACAATACAAGTGTGGAGGTCACGACAGCAGAAAAAAAATGGAGATCAGGCAGTGGCACAATGACCCCGGAGGGGGCAAAACAGGGGGGAAGCCACAGAATGGCACAAGGGGACTGAGAGCGGGGGTCACGGCGGAAGCAGCTTTGGGGTTCAGGCAGGGGCAAATGCACAGTGTGGAGGGCAGGGGCGGGAGTCACAGCAGCAGCATGGGGTTTCAGAGGGGGGAAACAAGACTTTTCGGGAGGGGGGGCCAAAACAGGGGGAAAAAGCCCAAGTGTGGCAAAATGACTGGGGAGCGGGGGTCACGGCGGCGGGCAGAAATGAGGCAGGCAGTGGCACAAGGGAATTTGGAGGCGGCAAAACAGTTTTTGGGCCACAGAGTGGCACAATCACACATTTTGGGGAGGTAAAACCGGGCAGTATGAGGTCACAGGGGCACAATGACATTTGGGGGCGGCAAAACAGTTTTACCCCCACAGAGGGGGACAATCACACAGTTGGGGGTTTCCCCACAGCAGCAGCAGAGATCGGGCCCAGGCCACAATAAACATTCGGGAGGGGGAAAAAAGGGGAGGAAGCCACAGATGGCACAAGGCCCTTGAGAGGGGGAGGCCCGGCGGAAAGCAGATGTGGGTAAAGGCATGGCAAAAATGACACGGTGTGGGCAGGGCAGCAGCCACAGAAAAGAGCATGAGGCCCGGACAGTGGCAAAATTTAAACAGTGGGGGAAAGGTAGGGCAACAGAAACCCGCAAAAAAAAAAAAAAAAAGTTTGAGGTTAAGGTGGCACAAGGACAGGGGGTTTGGGAGGTGGGGGCAATACCATTTCCCTGGTAAAGATGGTGGTAGGCAGATGGAAAAAACTTTTCAGCAAAAGGGTGTGGCTTCAGGGGGGGGTTGGCGGCATCAAAATAGGGGGCTGGGGCCCGGGGTAGTTTGAACCCGGGACGGGACCCCTTTAAGGCTTTGGGTTTGTGTGGAAACCCTTTGGCCGATCCACGCCTAAATTTCATTTTGAAAAAAGGTCATCGTTCCCACTTTTCCCCCGGGGGACAAGCGGGTTCTCCTTGGGGTAACGAGGGCCCCCCGCCGCACTGAAAACCCCTTTCTGATGCCACATACTGGCCGTGCGGGAAATTTTTCTCCACTGAAAAATGGCAATTGGGGGCCCACAACCTTTTTTGGCTGCCCAGTAGCCCAAAGCGGATTTCAACTGGGGGTTGCAGAGGGGCTGCCCAAGGGGCCCCAAAAAACCTGCTGGTTCGGGGGAACTGCTCCGGTTTCCTTTGCGGCTGCGGTTTCTGGAATTTGCCCTCCCACTAGGGGGTAAAGGGGAAGGGGCTGCTCACCCAGGGGACTCCAGATTTTGGTTTATAAGGGGAGCGGGTATTTGCCTTCCCCCCCCACCTTCCCCCAGCAGCCGCGGTATATTACGCTGGGGAAACCCCCCCGGGCAGACCTGTCAAAGGGGGGGACGATGCCGCACATAGGCAGCACCAACTGATTAGGGAGGATTTTTTTAAAATATTTGAGTTTGTCTTCCCTCTCAATAGCGGGGAAAAAAAAGGCTCCCTTTTTGGGGCCCCGGTACGGGGGTCCCAATAGGGGGGAAGAAAGAAGTCACCCCCTCTGCGGGAAATGCGGGACTTTTTGGGCCCTGTCCCTAGCCAGGGAAATAACTTGCTGGGGGCCAATTGCAAAAGTGACTCCGTGGGGTTCCTCCTCTTTTTCCACTGTATCCCGGCCAAACGGTGTTTGGGGGGGGGTCATCTCCCTCGTTTCCTCATCTCCATCTACCCCCTCCACGCTATGTCCTCCTCTTGTCCCCGGGGTAAAAAACCCAAATCTTTTCACCGACAATACTTCTGCTCCAATGTCCCCCTCCCCACCCTCCATTTCAGCCCCCCCAGGGGGGAATCATGGGGAAAGAGAGGGTAGTCGCCCGGGTCTCCAGCCCCCTCCCCAAAAGATTTTTCAGCATCTGTTCCGGGACTTTAAAGCAGGGGGAAGGGATGTTTTTCCCAACCGGGTTAGTCCGGGGCGACTGACAAATAAGGGGTCCCTCCTCAAATTGGCCCTTAAACCAAAGGGGCAGGTGTCAGGCATGAGCGGGAAAAGGGTAAACATAAAATTTTTAAAAAGGGGGGGGGGAAGTACTTCTGTCTCCGGGGAATTCATAAAAAAAATCATTAATGGCCTTTCTCTGTTCATACCGTCGGGGCCCAAAATGTTTTAGGCTGGAATTCCCAAAGGGTGGAAACATCGCTTTTTCAGAGTTTTGTTGGGGGGGGCCCCCTTTTTGCCCCCTTTCAACTCGAGGAGGGTTTTTCCTGGCTTTTTTCGAAAGGGTAAAGTGCATTCACACTTTCCTGGCCATTTTCAGAATGTTCTGAAGATCGGTGGGGAAAACTTCAGGGAAACCCTTTTCCCCAAAACCCGATTGAACACGTGCGCCATGCAGGGCCATGGCCATCCCCCCTCGGGGGCAGCACGGACACCATGTTCCTCCCATTGTCCGTCCCATGGTTTTCCCATTTGCAGTTTGGGCGGAAAAAGCCACACATGTTTCTTGCTGCATTTAAAGCGGAGCAGTTCCTCCCCTGGTTACTTCGTTCGCCGGGCAAGCCAAAGGGGTAGAACTGCGTGACACCGCTTTTTGCCCTACACATGTGGTTATTTATGGAGCAGTAAATTGTGGGGGCTGAGATGGGGTGTTTGGGGGAGGGGAGGGGCGGACATTGGCGCAGGTGCAGGTTTTCAACGTGGAAAGAGGGAAAACGGCCCTCTTCTGTCCCAAATTGTTGGTGTCCCGGGGGTTTGGGAAACACATTCCAAACCCCGTGGGCCCCTTTAAAAGGGCAAATTTCTGGCCCTGACGAAAATTACAGGGTCCAGACCCTCCGGCTGCCGTGCCCCCTTGGGGAAAAAACCCATAAGCTCAAGGAAATGACCCACCTTTTGTTTTACATATTTATGAAGGTTTGGGACTGCCTTTTTGGAAAAAAAATTACGGGGTTTGGGAAATCTCCATCTCGGCTCGGCACAAGCCCTTAGTTTTCTTAAAGCTGCAGAGTCCCCCCAAATTTGGGAAAAGGGGGGACTGGCAGTTTCCCCAAAAACTTTGGGCAGGGGGCACGGTCAGGGTGCTGCACCTTTGGAGTTGGACGCAAAACTGTTTTTTCTCTTTGCAATCGCCTGCTGAACGAAATGCGGGGCCATCAGGGAGCGAGGAGCAGGACATTGGACCGGGGTGATTCAAAGAAAACAATTTTCCCTTTTGCAGAGGGGGGGAACCTTGAATGGCTGGGAATGGTGGGGTGCCAAATGGGCGCTGCTGCTTCTGCGGGTTTCCTGCCGGGCGGCAGGATGGGCCACCCCACAAACCCCCCCCTTTTTTCCCCGGCCCCCGGGGGGCCCCCCATTTCGCTTCAAACGTTACTCCCGGGACCCCCACCTTTTTGCCCCCACAGAAATTCTTAATTTACCAACCCAAATTCCCGGGTCCCTCTGGGGTCTTTGCAAAAAAAAAATGCCACAAACCCCCGAGTATTCCCGGTTTTACCCCCCCAACCCCTCCGCACTGAGTGACTACTGGGCCCCCCGCTTCCTTCACTGAAGCCCCCTGTTTCCGGGTACTTTCTTGGGCCTCGAAGCGGGGTTTTTTTTCCCGTTTGGCCGGGTTGGCTCCCCACCTCCCTTTTTTTTAAATTTTGGAACCTTTTTTTTTTTAAAAATTTCCTTTTGACCCCCCGGGCCTCACACCCCTTGCTTTTGGGGCGCTGCCCCCCTGACCCCGCAAAGCTTTAAAAGCCCCCCTTCCCCCTGACCCCTGAAAGAACCCTTGCCCACCCCGGGTCCCCAAGGTGCAAGGTTCCCCTACATCAAAACTTTATTTGTGGGTTCATCGTCACTGCTGTCCCTTTTAACCCGGGCTTGGGGATGCCCAGGCTGAAACCCTCCAAACATTTACCTCCCATGCCACTCTCCCCACATACTTTTTCCGCCCCTACTGCAAAAGCAGGGGGATAATTTGGGCCCCCTTTC
Organism: Phyllomedusa bahiana; assembly: GCA_025379985.1. Taxonomy (NCBI): domain Eukaryota; kingdom Metazoa; phylum Chordata; class Amphibia; order Anura; family Hylidae; genus Phyllomedusa; species Phyllomedusa bahiana. The sequence goes on along the minus strand of JAODAL010048908.1, from coordinate 21,606 downwards.
TTCGCTGCCAAGAGTTTCCCTCCTCAAATTGTTAACCTTTGCTTTTATAGTGGCGCCCGAGCCCAGGCCACATAGTTGATCTTGGGTGGGGAACCGGATGAGAAAAGGGGCGGGTGAGGACTTTTGGGGCCGCTGACCCCCTCCCCGGGGCCCTTTCCAACTAATGGGTTGTGTCTGGGGGTTCCCACCCAAATCTTGGCTGGGGGTTTTCGATGTCCCTCTGGGAGGGAAGAGGAAAGACCTAGGGCAACCAAAACAAAAACCCTTGGGTTGCTGAACAACACACGGCCCCTAGATGACAGAGGCAGTTGTGGCCCCCCCGGGGTGACCCCTGCTGCGCGTCCCCCTTTGGGTGTGCTGCGACCTGGGGCCCGTTCCAGGAAAGTTTGTGCCACTGCCAAAACCGGGAGGTTTTCAGAAACCTGCCCCCCTCTCGTCGACATACTGTTTTTTCTAAAATGTACGACAATGTTTTTATTATGATATCTGTTATGGAAAAATATACACCCTGTTTTTGACTCCAAATGAAACCCCGGTTTCCCAAACTTGGGTAAAACCCCTTTGGAAAAAAATTTCGCTCCACAAATGGCCGGAAAAAATTTTTCTTTTATGGGTGTTTAAAAAAAAACTGGGGGTGGTTTTTCTAAAAGTAAAAGCACAACCCGGCTTTTAAATTTAAAAATTCGGAACATGAATTAAAAGGGTAAAGGAAAAAATGTTTTATTTTTGGCGTTAAAAAGACGGTTTTTTTTGCAGCACCCACCCAAAACCCCCCCAAAGCTTAATTAAACCCCCCATGTAAATTGCGCCAAAGGGAAATTTAGCCGCACCCAAAAAAGGGGAGTTTTTACGTGTTACAATTGGGGTGTTTTCCACACCACACAACCCAAAAATTTCAGTTGTAATTTTAACCCTTTGGGTTGTGAATTAGGGTAAAGGAAAAAAAATTTTTTTATTTTGGCCCTTTTTAAAAAGCGGGTTTTTTTTTGTCACAACCAGCAAAACAAAGCTTAAAATTAAAAACCCCCGGAAAAGTAAATTGCGCCCAAAAATTGACCGCTCAAAAAGTGCTTTTTTAAACGTGTTTAAAATTGCGTGTTTTCTACGCCAAAACCCCAAAAAGGAGATACAGTTGTAATTAACCTTTGGGTTTTTAAAATTTGGCTAAAAGGAAAAAATTTTTTAAAATTTTGGCGTTTGAAAAAAAAAGGGTTTTTTTGGGGTCAGGGCCCCCCAGCCCAAAAAACGCCCTTAAATTTTCCCCTGGATGTAAATTGCGCAATAGAATTTAGCGCCAAAAAAAAAAGTGGTATTTGTATTGTAAAAAAGCTGTTTCTTTTTAAAAGAAAGAACAGGGAAATTGGGGTTTGATTCCAAATTGGAAAATTGAATGTATATGCAGCTGCAGTGGACGGGACAAATTGGGTTTTTAGATTTCAAAACCCCAAAAAAATTAAAAAAATAGAACCCTTAAGAGGGAAAATTTTTCCCCCGAAAAAAAGGACAACTGAGACACCCCACAAAAAATCACTTTTATAAAAAAACAATTCTTCAGTAAGGCTATCACCGCCCCCCACACTCCTTTTCCCTTTATGGGGCACATGAGAGGATGTGACTCCCGGCGTTGCGCCCGGGGGCTTTTATAGTGCCCGGGGACGTCCCAGAATTTCCCCCCGGTCTCCCGGGTTGGGTTTATCTCTGCACATGTCATGCGGCTATCCCTTCTTCCTCCCCTATGCTTTTCCCTTTTAAACGCCATGTGCTCGCAGCCATTTTATCAATCAAAAGCACACTTCGTTCACCCGAAGTACCCCAAAGTTCGACTTCGTTCCGAACCGAAGTTTTCCTGAAATTCTAAACGAATTCCACTTCGTTAGAATCAATTCGCCCATCTCTAGTCTTAATTTATCTACACAAACCACAGCAGGAGCCAATGCACCTGTAGCAATCCACAGTGCTCAGCTAACCCCCCTGCTCACCCTCATTAGCTTTATTTATACATAGACAGGATAACATCGTATTCCCCAAATTCTGTTATTTCCTAGGCATAAACCTTACTCAAAATTCCCTTCAAAGTATCATCCATTTGTGAAATCGGTAAGCATTGTTTAATTTGACAATAGCATGATACTACTTACAATACTGTATAACAAACCATGCAGAATCAGACGTGTTAGACATGAGGTATGATTTAGCATCATGCAATTGCTGGGCTCTGGATCCTAAAACAGCTGCATCATATGAACGCTGCATACACGAGTGATGGAAACCCGATTCAACAATCTATTCCAGATATCTATACTTTGTGAGCCATACAAAGTGAAGTACAGGACTCCAGAGCCAAACAGGATGGGCGCTGAACCTTAGAGCGGAGATAAACTAGATGAAGTTTGTTTCATAGACCCTAGAATACTGAAAGCGTTAGTGTTCACCTTCAAACCTTTGCAGAAAGACACTTAGGGTATGTTCACACGGGGTCTTACGTTGTGTACCTGTGCGCGCCGCAAGACACTATGGGCGAAATGTATGAATGGGGCTGCGCCAGAATTCTGACCTCAAAAAGCTGTAGTAGACCAGTTCTACAGATGTACAGTATGAACAGGTGTACTCCAAACTTTGGCATGATAAGTGCCTTGGTACTGCGCCAAATACACTTTTTAGCCCGCCAAAGTTTTGGGGCATTTTGGGGGCGTGTCGCACCACATTCATAGAAGTAGACACATTTACGATTCTTTGACGCCAAAACTTTGGTGCAGAACAGTTAGAACAGCCAGACCAAGTTAAAGACAGTCTGGCTGAGCCTAAGTTGTCGTATTGGCATTAGACTGTGCCTGTATGTATGAACTGCAGAAGAACAGGTTCATACATTCTGGCGCAGTCTATACTACCTTAAAGCGATTTAGAACTGGTCTATCAGCGCCAGAATTCATACATGTCGCCCTATGTGTTTAGAAGGACGCAATGATCACTTTTGTTATCCTTGTCGCGTATTCGCTGGAAAGAAGTGACATGTTACTTCTTTCCCCCAGCGTTTAATATGCGGCAGGGAAGATGGCAGGTAATCATAGCTCTCTGTTGTCTTATGCGATCAAGATAAACTTACAGTGGGGAAAAAAAAAGTATTTAGTCAGCCACCAATTGTTCAAGTTCTCCCACTTAAAAAGATGAGAGAGGCCTGTAATTGACATCATAGGTAGACCTCAACTTTGAGAGACAAAGGGCGACATGTATGGTTCTCGCCGGGTCGGAGCGCACCGTTTCGCCTGATTTTTAGTGAAAGCTGCGCCTGATTTATGTTGGCGCCGGGGTGCACTCATACATACCACGAAAAGTCCGCCTAGCCTCGCCAGTTTGTGAGGCGCAGTGTGGGACTTAGGCGCAGTGCGGGGGCTGCGCCTAAGATTCCCCGCCCGAGGAGGTGCGCTCATACATGCAGGGAAAAGTCCACCACGCCTCGCCAGTGTGTGGGGCGCAGTGCGGGACTTAGGCGCTGTGCGGGACTGCGCCGAACATGTATTCCAACTCGAGGCATTCAGGAAAACAGCGAAAAATCATTAAGGATGTCCGTGTGGAGTATGAAAAAAAAAAATAAATCGACTTTATAAAGGCGTAAAACATTATCTGAAAAAGAGCTCAAACCTACAAAAAAAATACATAAATAATATTCACTTTCCAAAAATCAAGAATGGCGCAACATCGGGAATTTGGATATTGAAAATTGACGGGAAATACAGTAATTCAAATTCTGAAAGCTATTCTCATTGGTCGGCATAAACCAGCCAATCAGAATAGGAGCGACAGTGAACCATTAAAACCTATGGAGAAGAATTGACCAATCAAATTCAAAGGCGGGACAGTTCAAAATACAGTAAAAATGCAGAAAAGAGCTGATTGGTTAAGCTAGCGGGGGCTTGGCTATCTCAGCCAATCAGAATAGGAGCGACAGAGACCCATTAAAACCTATGGAGAACTATTGACCAATCAAATTCAAAGGTGGGACAGTTCAAAATACAGTAAAAATGCAGAAAAGAGCTGATTGGTTGAGCTAGTGGGGGCTTGGCTATCCCAGCCAATCAGAGGGCGAGCTACTTGTCCCATTGTAGCCTATGGAGAGATCGGGGCAATAAAATCTCGGCACTCAATATTTCTCCATAGGTTTTAATTGGTCTCTGTCGCTCCTATTCTGATTGGCTGAGCTAGCCAAGCCCCCGCTAGCTTAACCAATCAGCTCTTTTCTGCATTTTTACTGTATTTTGAACTGTCCCGCCTTTGAATTTGATTGGTCAATTCTTCTCCCTAGGTTTTAATGGTTCCCTGTTGCTCCTATTCTGATTGGCTGGTTTATGCCGACCAATGAGAATAGCTTTCAGAATTTGAATTACTGTATTTCCCGGCAATTTCCAATATCCTAATTCTTGATATTGCGCCATTCTAGATTTTTGGAAAGTGAATTTTTATTAATTATTTTTAATTTTTGAGGTTTGAGCTCTTTTTCTGAGAATGTTTTCCGCCTTTATAAAGGCGATTTTTTGGAATCATACTCCATGACGCACGGCACTGAGAGCCGAGATTTCTGTTGCGATTTTCTGTATGTTTCCTCGCATGTTCCGTTCTCGCTTCACTTCGCCTCCGCCGGATCATTTAGACCAGAATCAACCAGGTCTGCCTGTCGGAGCTGGCGAGCGCTGCATTGCGGCGCACTTTGCCGACTCGCGATCGTACATGCCTCGGAGTTTGAGTGCGCCGCGTCCTGCCCCAGAACGCCTACAGCACGCCCACACCGCGCCCATTGCCCGCCCCTTCTTGTGAGGCGCAGCCGAAAGTGGCGAACGCTGTGCCTAACATCGCATCCCTGCGTCCGACAGCGGATTTGGGCCGGTGAGGCGCAGGATATGGCAGAAAACAGGCGTAAAGCCCGTTCATACATGTCGCCCAAAATGAGAAAACAGCGTAACAAATGCTACCATCAGTAACACAACTACGCCGCCAGGGACTCAGATCCTGCAGTGCCAGACGTGTCCCCCTGCTTAAGCCAGTACATGTCCGGGCATGTCTGAAGTTTGCTAGAGAGTATTTGGATGATCCACAAGAGTATTGAGAGAATGTCATATGGTCAGACGAAACCAAAGTAGAACGATTTAGTAGAAACACAGCTCGTCGTGTTTGGAGGAGAGAGAATGCTGAGTTGCATCCAAAGAACGCCATACCTACTGTGAAGCATGGGGGTGGCAACATCATGCTTTGGGGCTGTTTCTCTGCAAAGGGACAGGACGACTGATCCATGTACATGAAAGAATGAATGGGGCCATTTATCATGAGATTTTGAGTGCAAACCTCCTTCCATCAGAAAGGGCATTGAAGATGAAATGTGGCTGGATATTTCAGCATGACAATGATCCTAAGCAAACCACTAGGGCAACGAAGGAGAGGCTTCGTAAGAAGCATTTCAAGGTCTTAGAGTGGCCTAGCCAGATCTCAACCCCATAGAAAACCAATGGAGGGAATTGAAAGTCTGTGTTGCACAGCAACGGCCCCAAAACATCACTGCTCTAGAGATCTGCATAGAGGAATGGCCCAACATACCAGCAACAGTGTGTGCCAACCTTGTGAAGACTTACAGAAAATGTTTGACCTCTGTTATTGCCAACAAAGGATATATAACAAAGTATTGAGATTAACTTTTGTTAGTGACCAAATACTTATTCCCCACCAGAATTTGCAAATAAATTCTTTCTACATCAGACAATGTGAATGTCACGTCAAGGGAGGTGCAGTGAGCTTTAACTGGAACCCAGCCCACTGTCCCTGCCTACTTGACGTGCTGCCCTAGGCGGCAGACGGCAACTGGGCGACAGTCCCTGCGCTGCTAAAGTGCTGGGGCCGTCAGAAGCAAGAATAGTCAGACAGTCCGGATCAATATCAAAAAGGAACGGCAAAGCCACAAATCAGAACCAGAGGAATAAACGTAAACAAGCCGAGGTCAAAAGCCAAACGGAAGCAAAGCACAAAATCAGGAGACAAGCCGGGGTCAGGAGAACAAGCCGAGGTCAGGAACACAGATAAGCAAAACACAATAAACCGAACAAGTAACACGAGTTAGCCAGGAATATCACAGGCGCAGCACTCAGCCTTCAGGGACTTTAAATGTGTTTCCCGGATACCGCCCCTGCAGCTGATTGGAGCGGCCTCCAGGTCCTCCCATTGGCTGGTGCAACTCGCCCCCTGTCAGGAGTGGCTGGGCCCCTGTCACTCACAGAATTGTCAGCAGCAAGTGTATCAGGGTGGAATCGTGCATCAGCTGCTGCAGCCTGTAGATCCCTGCAGCCTGAGTGCCGCCTAGCCCTGACAGTGATTTTCTGGACTTGTTTACTCATTTTGTCTCTCATAGTTGAGGTCTATCTATGGTGTCAATTACAGGCCTCTCTAATCTTTTTAAGTGGGAGAACTTGCACAATTGGTGGCTGACTAAATCATTTTTTTCCCAACTGTATTTGGTTCAGATGGTGTCAAGCGTGTGTGGTGGCAACCAGGTAAGGAGTACAAAGACAAGCATCTCTTGCCTACAGTTAAGCATGGTTGTTGGAGTGTCATGTTTTGGGGCTGCACGAGTGCTGCCGGGTGTGTGGAACTAGTGTTCATTGAGAGAACCATGCATTCTAACATGTACTGTGACATACTGGAGCAGAGCATGATCCCCTCCCTTCGGAAACTGATCCGCAAGTCAATATTCTAACGTGAAAACGACCCCAAACACACCTCCAAGACGACCACTGCCTTGCTAAAGAAAATGGGGTTAAAGTTGCTTAACTGGCCAAGGATGTCTCCAGACCTAAACCCTATTGACCATCTGTGGGGCATCCTCAAACGGTGGAGGAGCGCAAAGTCTCTAATATCCACCAACTCTACAATGTTGTCATGGAGGAGTGGAAGAAGATTCCAACCATTGAAGCTTTACATTGTATCAAAGTATATCTTCAGTGTTGTCCCATGAAAAGATATAATGCAATATTAAAAAAATGTGAGGGGTGTACTCACCTTCGTGAGATACTGTATGAGGTATAAATGCACATACACAATGCACTGAATGCAGAATTCCTAATGGCTTACTGTGATGTGGTTCTTTAAAGCGTACCTAGAGTTTTAGGTAACTAGGATAGTGTTTACATTTGGAATAATGCTATTCTACCCATTACAGTGGTCCCTCAAGTTACAGTTGCCTCAGGATACAATATTTTCATTGTACAATGGTTTTTCTTGGGTTATTGTATCTTTAATCCAAACTCACCACACATCGTCACAATGTTGATCTTGGGCAGATGTGATTTAGGGGAAGATCCACCCACTTATCATGGGTATTTCATTTGCAAAACCCCAGTATTAGGGAAGTGCTCTTATTGGTGCCCCCGTGATCCACACATTGAGTTGTGGGTGCATGCGTACCCCTGTCATTCCTTCTGCAGGGTCTGCGAGTGGTGCATGTCGGGTCGTGGGCGTGCTCACAGCGGGTCCCGGCTGCAGTTACTCACCTCTTCTCACTCCCTGTGCGGGATAATTGTCAGGCGCTGGTCTTATATGACCTAGCCTTCCCCTGAATACCAAATTAGTGGGGTTCTGGTCTCTAGCACTACTACATAACATTAATATTCATAGCTTTAATTATTACTAGTTATACTTTTTTAGTTTTCTGTGAGTAAGTAGTGTAAGCTCATGCCACTTTTATATGGGACTCTGAGTCAGTTATGGGAAGGCAGTCATATGGTTGTTACTTTGACATCTGCCACCTACTTAAACATAGGTGCAGACCAAGTAATCCCTGTATAGCAACAATATTACCTAATAGCTGTGGCCTCTTTAAGCAGGACAATGCACCTTGCTACTGCAAAAATAGTTGAGGACATAGCAAGGTGTTGACTTAACCTCCAAATTCTTAAGATCTGGGTCCAACGGAGCAACTGTGGGATATGATGAGAAAAAAAAAGTCTGAACCCACAGCTCACAAGACTTAATAAGTTACTGTCATTTCATTAACCTTTTCATATGTCATTGTGAAGTTTTGTGATGGTCTGAGACCCCACTGCTCAATTATATGAACATGTTCATCTCAGTGTGGTGCTCCTTTGAATGATCAGCTCTTCTTAGGGAGTTAGAGGTAGGGGTGTACGAACTTATAAACTTTCTATGAGCTCATACACAGCACTCAGCCCATTTGCTTCAGAAACTAATTGAGATCTCAGCAACCAGGCCCCCACTAATCAAAATGTCTGACTTGTCACTCTCTCAGAAGTTTTCTAAATTGATGGTATACTTTAGGGGATCTTGCACAAGCTTGGTTCCAGATACCACGGGACACCTTCAGAGGGCTTGTGGAACCCATACTTAATGAGTTGTTTTGGCAACACAAGGAAATACTACACAATATAGGGTTGTTTTATTGTTGCTGTAAGTTTTGACCTGTCTGCCAGTAATGTTTATGATAAAAATCTGTGATTTCACAAATTACAATATTAATATAAGACAAGCACTGCAAGTTGAAAATGTTGCAACCTAAGTTTTCACACCAATTAATGTCTGGGTTGAGTGGATCCTCTGGATCACCAGAAGCCACATCAGGGAGCGGAGTCTAAGTAGTCTTCTGGTATTCACCAGAGCCAGCCTCAAGGCAAGATGGACTTGTTGTGGCGGGAGACTATCAGGCCGCTACTCCTGACGCGACTTGCTTGCGGTGGCAGCCAAGATGCAGTGTGGTACAGAATCGCCAGGCAAACGCATGGTTGGGGACACACAGAAAGGTAAGGGTAGGCAGCAGGCAAACGAGGTCATTGGACGAAGGCAAAGGGTTAAATACACAGTAGATCAGGAACACTGGACCTGCTTTCTCTAGTGATAAGGGGATATAGATTTGGCGCTCGGCAATTAGCCAATTACTGGCAGGCAGAGATGCGCAGGGAAGCAGGAGTGTGGAGAGGTGAGTAGAGGGAGCAGGGATTGTTGGCAGAGGAAGAAGAGTGTGCCCGTTAGTAACAGTACCTCCCCCCTCTCTTTTGTGCCTGAAGAATTTTCTAAACAAGATGCCAGACAAGAATGTTGGCCTCCGGTTCCCAGGACCTCTCTTCTGGCCCAAACCTCTTCCAGTCAACGAGAAAGTACTGCTTCCCCCTCATGGTCTTCATAGCCAGAATCTCTCTTGCCTTAAAGACATCCGAGTACTTGGCTTCAGGGGATGGAGAAATGTCCCTTTGGGAGACACGAATGAAGATCAATGGCTTGAGGAGAGAGACATGGATAGAGTTTGGGATGTGCATAGAAGGAGGCAGGCAGAGCTTGTAGGCCACCGGATTGATGCACTGAGCAACTTCAAACAGACCCCGGAATAATGGACCCAGCTTGTAACTGGGGATCTTCAGGTGTACGTATTTGGCAAACATCCATACCCTATCCCCTATGGTAGAACGTCAGAGGTTTTCTTTTCTTGTCTGCCTGTGACTTGAGCTTGAAGTAGCGACTGTTAGGTCTCTGACTTTGGCATCCATGGCAGGAAACTCCAAAGTGGCAGACAGAGGAAGGGAAGGATGAGGGTTACCCTACAGCAAATCCCAGACAAGCACTACGCCGCACGTCACATGACCACAACCTACCTCAGATCCCCACCACATGATGTGGACAGGCACAGATGCATCATCATAGCAGCAGCCCTTGCTGGTGCCGGTAGTATTGTTCATACATAAAAAGGCTATTAGGCTATGTTCATATGGCGTAATTGTGGCGCATACAGTACGGCCGCAATTACGGCGAGTGCTTTGAGAGTTGGCTAACATGCGCGTACTCCCGTGGTGCGGGGGGGGGGGCAGCAGCCCGTTGGCCCCATTGAAATTCATTACTCGCGCCGCATATTCGCCATAAGTAATTGACATGCCACTTATCTCCCTGCGGGTACAATATGATCGTATTGTACGAGCGGGGAGAGGAGGCGTAATCCATAGTTCTCTATGAGACTATGGATTCTATGGATTACCGCAATTTCTGCACGCATCTCGCTCGTATTAGAGAGCAAATACGCCGCGAAATACATGCCGAAATTACCCTCCTATTTTGTGATCATATTTTTAATGTTTGTCTAGTATTCTTTAAGATAAATTAATCAATAAAAAATTACCTAATATTTTATATTTTGATATCCTGAGTGATTATATATGGAATTATTGAAGAGAAGTCTAATTTGACCTGGAGGCGAGAACAAAGTGTATGCCAGAACTTAGAGACGAATTGGACCCCCAGTCCAAGACTATATGCAGGGGCAGTCCATGGAGGTAGAAAATATGCCAGAAGAAGTGGCCCAAAAGCTGAGGAGCTGAAGGGAGACTGGGCAGAGGCATAAAGTGGGACATCTTTGATACGGTTCATAACCACCTAAATGATGATTTATTTGAGGAGGGTGGTAAGTCAGTAATGATGTCCATAGCTATATGGGTCCAAGGACACTCTAGTATGGGCAAAGGTTGCAAGAGGTCAGCAGGTTTGAGGCATGGTGTGATTTTGTGGGCAAATGTGGTACATGAAAGAACAAAGTCCTTGACATCCTTACCAAGATTAGGCCACCAGTAATGCCGAGATATGAGTAAGCAGGGTTTTCGAACTCTAGGATGCCCGGCCAGAAAAGAGCACTGAATCCACTTCAAGACTCTTTTCCTTAAAGCAAGAGGTACGAAAGTTTTCTCTGGGGGAACACATTGGCGGTCGAGAGGTGCTGGTGTGAAGGTAAAGAGATTTGAACTAATATTGTATTGTATGCATAACTATGAAATCCCAAGCTTTTCTCCTTAATAAGGTATCTCAGCTTGAGCAGAATCCATTTTGTGAGGACTGATACAGCAAATTGAAAAAAGCATTTAGGATGGTTGCAGTCCGGGATGTAACATCTTGTTATCGTTTCCCAGGATGTGGAATTTGGTTATCATCTCCCTTCCTTAAGTTTCGTTTTACGGGAAATCAACTAAGTTTCGGCTGATGCATTCCCAGAGACTTTTTACTCAGAGACAACATGGACCAATGAAATCTACTCAGAAGCTGCCTAATATGGACATATGTCCGTTCCTCTCGGCCCTATTGCGCCTGCGCTTGTTTGATTACAGATCATACAAATATGTGTGTAATGCTTTGTTTGCCCAGAATTACTTGGAACATAAATGAGATCTGAACCAGAACTTTGCGTCTGACTCATTTCTATCGGCCGATAATGTTCCCCTGATCGTGATTTGGAGTACCGGGACAAACGGGTGACCCCCAGTGTTGGCAAACGACCCCCGACACTGGTATAATCAGACTTTCAGGAGGAAGTGACATCAGAAGCACGGGAGAGAGAATCAGGCTTGATATTCTTGATTGCTGGGTGGAAGTGCATCAGGAAATCAAATCTGGAGAACAAGAACAACCTAGATTGCCGAGTATTAAGACTGCAGATAGAGCAGGTTTTTGTGGTCGGTGAATATATTGACTGGGCGAGAAGCCCCTTCAAGTAAATGGTACCACTCTTCTAAAGCCAACTTAATGGCCAGCAGTTATTGATCCCTTATAGTGTAATTTATTTCGGTAGGGTAGAAAGTATTAGAAAAAAAATTCAGGTGATAGTTTTGTCTTTGACAGTTTTTTTGTGTGAGGACCGCACCTACTCACACAGATGAGGCATCCACTTCAAGGAAGAAAGGGCTTCTCAGACAGAATAGGTGCAGAGACAAAGACAGACTTCAAGCGAGAGAATGCTTCTTCTGCCTCAGGGGGCCAGGACTTGGGATTTCTGTTCTTCTTGGTAAGTGCCACAATGTGCATCACCACCATGGAGAAGTGCAGAATAAACCTCCGGTAATAGTTGGCAAATCCCAGAAAGCACTGTATGGCCGGTAAACTGACTGGCCGCAGCCATTGCAAACTGGAAGCGCTTGGGGGGATCCCTTGAAGTCCCTTTTTTGGAGCGTGTACCCTAGGAAGGGTAGATAGTCTGTTCAAAGTTGCATTTTTTTAAGTTTGGCAAGAGTTTTTTGCTTCATAGGAAATTAGAAAGGCGCACCCCTGGTCACGTGACTTCAAGACTAGGCAAGTAAATCAAGATGTTGTCCAGATTCACGACAACAAACGAGTACAGGAGTCTCTGAAGAGCTTATTAACAAATTCTTTAAAGATGGCTGGGGCATTACAGAGGCCAAAAGGCATTACCAGGTATTCAAAATGCTTGTCATGTATTGAAGGCAGTCTTCTATTCATCACTTTCATTTAGTCAAATCAAGTTGTAAGCCCTCTGCAAGTCGAGTCTTGTAAAGAGTCTGCGCAGATGGTCAAAGAGCTCAAATATCAGTGGCAATGGACAACAGTTCTGTCACGGGTGCTCCTGTGGCTCTTACTCCGAGCTGCAGGTGCACCCGTGTCCACAACGTATCGGTGATTGGAGCCGCGAACCGCAATTCGTGCCACAGGCTCACTCACAATCCCGCATTGTTCGTGTCATTTCCATGTACCACTTCCATTTGCCTCCATCCCTTGACCACAAACCTTTGCCGCCTGTGCTGACCTTCCTGCTTGTCCCCAACTAGTTTTCTTCATGATTTTACACTACGCTACACCATGGCTGCCACTGCTATCAAGTCATGTCAGGGGAAGCGACCTGTTAGTGTTCCGCCGCAGCAGGCCCAACCTGCCTTGCGGCAGGCTCTGGTGAATACCGGACCTACTTAGATTCTGCTCTCTGGTGTGGCTTATACCACCGCTTGTGGTGGTCCAGTGGATCCATTACGGTGAGCCTACAGTTACAGGTTCTTAACAGTAATGTTATTATGACCCCGATAGTCGATGCATGGGTGAAGAGAACCATCCTTTTTTTTCCACAAAGAAGAACTTGTCAATGGCTGGAGAGGAGGACTTGCAGATAACTCTTTCTGAAGATTCTCATTTATGTAGACCACCATAGCCTGTGTCTTGGACATGAACAGGTAAACCCTGCCCCGAGGATGGGTAGTCCCAGGAGGAGAATTCTTGGAAAGGGAAGGCAGACCCGGCAGGAAAGTGAAAGACATCACTGGAGAAGTGGTACGTACAGGATGTGGCACCACTACACAGCGAGAGTGCAGTTTTGACCCTAACGTGTGACATCATCCGTTTGCCAAATAAGCATTGGGACATTATGCTGTAGCCACGGAGTCCCAGAAGGACTGCAGAGGAGGACCGGGGTAACACCTAGCACACAACTTTCTCCTTGTGCCATGCCCCCACTTGGAGATTCAGAGGTTTATTCTCAATTAATGTAAGAGGTTACCAGAGGCTTGACAAGAGGGACGGCCAGGAGACGATACTTAGAGGACACAGATGTGTCAATGAAATTCCCGGCTGATCCAGAATTCATGAAGGTGGAGACTTCAAACATGAAACCAGACGAGGTACCAAGTTGGACCGGCATGGACAAACGTGGAGAGGTAGCATTCACACCTAGAGATGCCTCTCACACGTAGCCTAGACATGGGAGTGTTCCGGATGCAATGGACAGTCCATAAGGAAGTGTGCAGGACTAACACAATAGAGGCATAGATTCTGCTGTCGTCGATGGGATCATTCTTACTGTGTTAGGTGGGTTCTGACCACTTTCATAGGTTCTTCCATAGAAGCCATTGGAGGAGGCAGTGGAGGCTTTAGAAACACCGGAGCAAGACAAGGAAGATGGCATGGCCAAAACGGTTCGTGTTCTTGGTGGAACTCCTTTTGTCTTTTGGTGAACCGAATATCAGTATGTGTGGCAAGATGGATGAGGTCACTCAATGTTGATGGAAGGTCCTGACTGGCAAGCTTGTCATTTATTCTGCCTGTGAGGCCCTTCCAGAATGTTGCGAAAAGAGCCTCATTATTTCATGATAGTTTAGAAGCTAGTGCCCGACTGTGCAATCCCCTTGGTGTAGGTCTAGCAGATCAGTCGCAGCAGAAGATGCATGGGCAAGTCCCTCGAAAACGCTGTGGAATTCCTTCAGGAAAGAGTGGAGGTTCACTGTCATAGGATCAGTCCTGTCTCAAAGGGCAGAGGCCCATGCCAGGGCTTCCTCGGTGAGCACACTGACCAAGAAAGCCACTGTGGAGAATTCTGTGGGAAACAAGTTGGCCATGAGCTCCACATCCATGGTACAATATGTAATTAAACCAAGCCTTTGAGTTGACAAGGAGAGGTGCACCTTTGGACCGCTAAACACCACAGGAAGCGTAGGTGGAGAAGTTACAGCTGGAAGTGATGGCGGTTGCTGAACAGTAGTTGGTGCATCATGGTGGTCAGCTGGTTGACTTGCTGCACATACCGGGCAATTTGTTGCGACTGCTGGTCTACAACTGTCATGATATCTAAGTTTAATGACTGGGTAGAGTGGATCCTCTGGACCACTGCATTTGGTGGCATGAGCCACATCAGGGAGCAGAGTCTAAGTAGCCTCCCAGAATTCTCCAGAGCCCACTACTAGGCAATTTGGACTTGCTGTTTTGGGAGACTACCAGGTCGCAACTCCTTGCGGTGGCAGCCAAAAGGCAACATGGTAATGAATCAGCAGGCAAATTTGTGGTCAGGGACAGGCAGAAAGGTCAGGAACAGGCAGTAGGCAAATGAGATCAGTGGATGAAGACAAAGTGTCAAATACATAGTAGATCAGGAACACTCTGAAACTGCTTTCCATAGGGCTAAGGGCACTAGAGATCTGGCAGGGAGCAAAGGAAGTGCTCAGTGCGTATATGGTCAGCGCCCGGCACTTCTCCAATTACTGGTGTGCTGGCCCTTTAAATTTTACTGAGCTAGTGCATGTGCCCGGGGACGGTGGACAGTAGCAGGCAGAGAAGGGAAGCAGGAGCCCGGAGAAGTGTGTACAGGGGAGCAAGGGTTGCCGGCAGAGGAACACGAGTGCGCTCGTGCCCTGGCATACAGTTTGCGGTGCAACTCGTAACAATTAACACTGGATAAGATTACAAACTCCTCCTTTCAGTTATATATTTTCTGTCACTTGTAATGAACATTTAGAACATGAGCTAGTCAACGGTCATGTAGTATTCCTTCAAAGCAAAATATGTGTGAAGCAAATTGTTTAACTCATTTAAGGTGTGTCTCACAATGCTGTTTTACAGAGCTATAGGCAATTTCAGGCTCTCATTTCCTGTTCAGTCTGTGGTGGATCAACAGCAGTGATTGGCATATCAGCTCTGCTGTTCCTAGCTGATCCCATTAAAGTAACATGAGTGCAGGAGGTTTATAAACAGCAGTGCACAAGGCTACCCAGTTCTAATGGATTAAAGCTTGTCAGGAGGTAATGTAAACAAGCTTTTGATCTGAAAATAATGCTCAGCAGGAAGTGACATCACCATTGTTAGACAGGACCCCTGGTGAAATGAGAGCATAGAGGGTGGTCGGTAACCTAGGGAAGCTTCTGTGAACAAGCAGGAGATAAGATCTCTAACTCCTAAACAAAGCAAAACCAGAAAGTAATGTATTTGGTAATAGTCTTTACTTTTGCCTACATGTTTAAAGCTTAATTATTGGGGTGAGAAAAACCCTTTAAAGCACATGGCAATCTTTTTTTTTTGCAAGTGCCGGCTATCACTTGCCAGTTGCAGCTAAGGTTGGAGATAACTCTGACAAATAAAAAAAATAAAGTAAAATATAATTGATATCCCTGCACTGGTTAAAGTCTGACCTATTAAAATGTAAAATCTTTTGTCTTGTGCTGTAAAAATCATAAGAAAAAAATACCCAACTCCAAAACTGTGGTGTTATGGTCACTTCGCCTTCCCAAAAAAGTAGTATGAAAAGTGATCAAAAAATGGTACCAATAAAAACTACACTTCAGCCTGCAAAAAAACGAGCCCCACTGATGCTGCAAAGAAAACGTAAAAAAACAAAGAAATCATTGGTCCTGCAGAATAAAATGGCTTGTCATTTATACCGCAGTGAACTCCATAAAAGCATAACTTTCCCACAAAAATGTAACTTGTCCAAATAAAGGGCAATTGCATTTGTTTTTCACATTCCACAAGAATTTTTTTGGTTTTTCCAGTACATTATCATGTCTGGTAAATGGTACTATTGAAAAGTACATCTTGTTCCACAAAAAGTAAGTCCTCGTTAATGCATTTCTGCAAAAAAAAAGCACCATAAAGGCATTGTGTCAAAACACCCTTTGAAGAAGTGTTCTGCTGCATCAGGGTTACATCTAAACTAGCTAGCAAACTACCTACCTAATTTCCCTGCAACTCTACCATCCACCCTTTAACCCAGTGAGTGCCTGCTCAGTGAGCAGCTGACTCCTTCTGAGAAGGGTCATTGATCCAGGGATTTATCTTGATCGCCAAAATTGGGAAGGAATTTTTTTCCCTAAAATTCGTTTCTACCTTATGGGGGTTTTTGCCTTTCTCTGGAGCACAAGAGACTGAACTGGATGGATGTCTCTTTTCAGCCTTACAAACTATGTTACTATGCATGTTATCAATGGATCACAATGTTTCAACCTGCTCATATAGGCCTGGTTCACATCTGTGTTATGCGTTCTGTTTTTCTTTTCCATTTGGGAGACAGAAAAACGGAAAGAATTTGATACCTATTCATTTCTATGGCGTTTTTCAGCTCTCAGTTTGCATCAGCTTGCCTCTGTTCAGTCAGGTATCACTTTTTTTTCTGGTAAACAAATGAATATGCGATGGACAGGACCCTTCAGTTTTTTCTTTACATTGAAGTGAATGGATACAAACGGATAGCTATCAGTTTGTACATCAGTTAACATGTCACAGTCCATGCCGCGGTCCCTGTTTTGGGCAGTGTTCCTGCTTCTGTCCTATCCCTACGCTGTGGCCCCTACTGTGAACCGCGGACATGCCTGTGTTCCTGTCGCAGTGCCGCCATCACTGTGAATGTTCCTGTTGCTGCTGCTTACCTGTTTGCAGTTGCTGTGCAGCTTTTCCCTTGCTAGCCATGCTGCCCCTTCATCTTGCTCTATGGGGGGTGACAACCACATTATGTACTCATTTATTCCCACAGTGTGCAGCAGAGTTGGGCTTCCTCTACCAATCTCCTTTCACCTGTATGGTTATAAGCCTGCTTCTCCTCATACTCCCTGCTGGACCTTTGTTGGCTTATGTTGTGTTTGTTAGTGGTCTGGGGTGGCAGGTGGCATCCTCTATGTTGTTTGTTGGTCTCCATGTCTTTGTGAGTTTTCTTGCCATGTTTCTGTTGGTTACAATAGTATTTCTGGACTACAATGGATTTTACACAAATATCTTAGTGAATTCAAAAGTTAATTTAATTTTTAAACATCAAAACTTTTTATCTAAATGGCACTAAACCCAAATGTGCAATCACAAGCGTAGCAACACCTTGAGACTTTAAACTGGCTCCTTCACTGAAAGCCTGATTGACATACAAGCAGCATCCTATGAAGCTTAGGAAGAGCAAAAAGAGGACTGACACGTCTTCTAGAAATGAGTTAGACTTTGTGTCAGTATACGATGATCATGCTGGTCTAATCAAAGATGTTATTCTCAAGTCATGGAAAATTCTGCAAAGCGATCCACAATTTGGTAGAAAATTTGTTGACAAGCCAAGATTTGTGTATCGTAAGGGACAAACCATTGGAAATATGGTGGTTCATTCCGATCTCAGACAGAAAAAATCAACACAAAAGTTTTTTGGTACTAAAAAGAAAGGTACGTTTGCTTGCTTGAGCTGTCAAAACTGCTCGAGCATAATTAAAGGAGAGATGATTAACCACCCTTCCATGGGTTTTCCCATTCAAATTAACTCCTTAACGATGGCCCACCGTCTTTTGACGGCGGGCATTTCAGATCGTTCGTCTGCAGTGACGTCTTTTGACGTCGCTGCAGACATCGGAGTTTGCGGCGCCCGGCGCCACAATTGCGCTGGGATCGGGGCTGTACTACACACCCCTGATCCCAGAGCATGTCCTGCAGGCATCGGGGAGCGGAGGAAACCTCTGCAACCCGATGCTTTAACCCTTTGATTGCGGCGGTGCGTTACCGCAGCGCAATTAAAGGGTTCCCCTGCTCTGTTGGGTGATCGGAACACCCGGTAACCCGACAGAGCTCAGGGAATGGCTGCACAGTCAGCTCTGGGGACCAGCGTGGCCCCAGAGCTGTCTGTGTATGAAGCCAGTGATTAGGACGCACTATGTGCTGTCCTAATCACTGCCTGTGTCAAACTGACACAGATTAGAATGTATTAGCATATGCTAATGCTAATACATTACTAAGTGTAAAAAAAAAATAAAAAATGTTAAACAGTTCTCCCTTCATAGGAGTAAAAAAAAAGTACAAAAAAACCCATAAAAAGTGTAAAAAAAAAGAATAAAAAAATAAATAATAAAATAAAAATAAATATTTAATAAAAAATAATTGTACATAAATTACACGCACAAAAAAAAAACCTACACATATTTGGTATCCACACAACCGTAATAACCTGTAGAATTAATCTAACAAGTTATTAAGTGTAAAATGTGAATGGTGTAAAAAAAAATAATAAAAAAACTGCAATTATTTATAAGTGAACTTAAACTATTCCCACATAAAGTACAACTTGTCTCAAATAAAACGAGGCCTCATACAACTGCGTCATTGAAAAAATAAAAAAGTTACAAACTGTTGAAACGCAAGGAGGCAAAAACTAAAAAAATGTTCTGGTCATTAACTACTTTTCAGGCGTTCGGCTTAAGGGGTTAAAGGATATTTCACATGTGATACGACTAATGTCGTGTACATGTTGAAGTGCCGTTGTGGGAAAGTGTATGTAGGGCAGACTACATGACAGATTAAGATAAGAGTAAATGAACATCGGTCCCAGATAAGACTATATAAGACCAAACAACAGGAAAAAATTGATTCCAATAGTAAAAATAATAAAATAAATATGGTGAAACGGCAGTATCAAGACATTTTTTGAAAATAAACACAATAACTGTGACCTAAAATGGTGTGTATTAGAACATATAGAATGTAGCGATAGAGAACAGATTGAAAAACATCTACTGCAGAGAGAGATCTACTGGATATCTAAGTTAGGATCTTTGAGCCCTAGTGGTCTAAATGAGGAGTGTAATTGGAGTTTTTGTAATTATATCATATCTAGAGGGGTAGGTAAGATTCATTAATTGTTTTTATGTTTTAAATCTAGGTATAATGTGTATAATTGTAAGGTAATGGTAATGCAATGGTTAATATAGTTAGGTAGTACAGCGGTAGAACGTATAAAAGGAAGTAGAGTCTTACCTCAGGTGAGCTTGACAAAGGGGGCGTATCCCGAAACGGTGCGCAGGCGCACTGCCATTCAATACCAGCCGAGGAGAGGACGCAGTGAGTTCACATGAGAGGTCTTTGTACCCATGTAAAGAACGTATACAGCGTGCAATATTTCTACATATGTTTGTCTAAAGAGACTGTGATTTAGGAGCTTGCTAAGAGACTGATATAGTGCTTCCATTAAGACTGCATATATAATCAACACACATTAAAAGAAGAAAGCTTCATAGGAGACTGCTTGTATGTCAATCAGGCTTTCAGTGAAGGAACCAGTTTAAAGTCTCAAGGTGTTGCTCCGCTTGTGATTGCACATTTGGGAGTATGTGCAATATTACCGCATGTTGGTTTTAGTGCCATTTAGATAAATAAGAAAAAGTTTTGATGTTTAAAAATTAAATTAACTTTTGAATTCACTAAGATATTTGTGTCAAATCCATTGTAGTCCAGAAATACTATTGCAGTTGAATTTTGCAGGGTTGGATGCCTGGTCTGGTCTGGAAACCGTGCGGTTTTACAATTTGAAGGTACATAATCCAATACGTTTATGATGTTTCTGTTGATTGCCTTGTGAGTTCATGCCTTAGTTTCTAGTAAGTGTTCTAGCTTGAGTCTCTGCGTTGTCTCCTGTCATGTTCTTGGTGTTGTACCTTGTCCTTTGTTTAATCTTCCCCTTTGGCATCTGTTTGGCCCTCATGCCTATTTAGTTCTGTATCTATGTCTGTTTTGTACCTGCATGTCTCTACCCTAGTCTGCTGTATCTTGTCCCTGTTCCTGTTTGTGCTAAGCATTGGCACTTCTGACCTGACCTGTCTGGTCAGCTGCCACTGCTGGGGACTGCTCTGAGGTTGCACCTGGCGGCCGTCAGGGAAGCCATCTTTACTATCGAAGGCTTTGTGAAGAAGCCTGTCAGCCGTTTAGTTACGCTCCATCGGAGCAAACCCGGCTGTGTTCCGGTGGGTCCACTACCCGCTTTAGCCGTTACATAATGGATCTTCTTTTTATTTGTTTGTTTGTTTTCCTGTTCCTTTCACAACAGAAGACCCAATGCAGATGTGAACCAAACCTTATATCTAGGATCTGGGCTTCAAAACTTGTAGTATGTGCTCAGCAATATGTACCCCAAAGCAATTGTTCCAGGACTGCATACATTGTACAAAGTGTACCCTGGATAGCATTGCTAATCTTCAAGCACATTTTTACTTGTGGGAATGTCTAACACATATAACTCACAAAACCACAATATTAACAGTAACTGTAAACAAATAGAAGTGTATCTCTTCTAATCTTCTGAAATATCAAGTCACACGCTTGAGAAAACTCACAAGCTCTCACATTCCTTTTTCAGTTTGCCTTTTTAATTTCTTTCTGTTTGCAGCGAGACAGCTTTTATTTTTCCATCTACATAGCGGGAAGAGGTCTTGTTTTTTGTCAGACAAGTCGTATTTTTTTATTATACCATTTACTCTACCATGTAATATACTGGGAAAACAAAAAAAAGTATTGGGGTGGAATGGGAAAAAAAATGCAATTGCACCATTTTTGAGGTTTCACTTTTATGGAGTTCAGTATATGGTATAAATAACTTGCTCTCATTCTTCTGTCGGTCAGTATGATTCTATCAGTACCAAAATTATATATAGTCCATATAAATAGAAAAGCTCCACGGGACCCATTTGCTTGATGTCCTCTTCTTTTTATTTCCGGCCCGAACCCCTTCCAGTCGATGAGGAGATGACGCTTCCCTCTAATGGTCTTCATGGCCAAGACCTCTCTTATGGTAAAGATGTTGGTGGCATCTACTACAGGAGTCGAAGGAGCAGCTTTCCGGGAGAAGCAATTCAGGACCACCGGCTTTAAGAGGGAGACGTGTAAGGAGTTCGGGACACGCATCGTAGGGGGAAGCTGAAGCTTGTAGGCCACTGGGTTGATGCGCTTTAGAACCTCGAAAGGTCTGGGGGATCTTAAGGCGGATGTACTTCGCTGATAACCACACCTTGTTTACGGGAGATTAGACTGGGGAAGGTCTTCTCCGTTTGTCTGCTTGCCTCTTCATGCGGGCAGAAGCCTGTTGCAGAGACAGGCATGTCTGATCCCATATGGCCGTTAGGTTGCGGACCAGATCCTCCACGGCCGGCACTTCAGAGGGTACCGAGATGGGCAGGAGTGGACGCGGAAGTTGTCCATAGACGATGAAGAAGGGGGCGGACACAGCAGACTCCGAGTCTAAGGAATTATATGAGAATTCGGCCCATGGTAACAGATTAGCCCAGTCGTCTTGACGTGCCGAAACGAAAATGG
>JAODAL010048907.1:0-28600 GCA_025379985.1 Phyllomedusa bahiana | reverse complement strand
TTCCTGACGACCCCCCATTTTTTAAATCGGGGACACGGGTAACTTTATGGGGAAAAACTTTTTGATATTTTTACCTATCCATGGGGATCAGAGATTGTTTTCTATGACACATTGTTTTTTAAATTTTTTGTAAAAAATGTTGGTCATACAATCCTTTTTTTATTTGTAAAAAAATATCAAAATTTTGGTGAAAATTTTTAAAAAATGAACCATTTTAAAAATTTTTCCCGACAAAAAAAAGTTTAAAACTAAAATTCCTCCCATCCAGAAAGTCAAATTGGGTTTGGGGTATCATTTTTTAAATTTTCCTTTTTTTACGAATTATTGGGCTTAAAGGTTTTGTAGAAATTTTTCCATTTTCAAAAAATTTGCAACATGGGTTTCTTTAGAAACCAATCCAGGCCCGAGTTGATTCGGACACCCCCTTTAAAATGACGGGTGTCCAAAAAAAAACAAACCCCCTTAATTGTATTCAAAACGTGTTTAGGAAGTTTGTTAATCAGGGGGTGCTTTGCAGAAATTAAAAAAGCTTTATTTTTAGTTAAAATTTTAAAAAACCCTACTTTTTTTTTGTTGCAGTTTTCGTTTCTTTTCCTTTTAAACACGAAACACGGCAGATTTGACCGGGGAAATGCAATTTCAACATAAATTTTTCCCAGTTCTGCCGTTTTAGGGGATATTCCACAGGGTGGCCCAAATGCTGTTTTTGGGCCCAAACCACAACCCCCAAAATTTGGGAGGAGCAACTTTTGGGACTTTGGTTTCTCATTTTCAATTTAAATTTTTAATTAAAGGCGCCATTACGGTTGGGGAAACCCCAAAGGCCCAACTAAAAAAAAATAAACCCTCCTAAAAAGATCCCATTTTGGGAAAAATTTACACCCCAAAAGGGGAAATACACCCAGGGGTTTATGAGAACCCCGCACAGGTTTTTTTCACAATTTTTTTTAAAGAAATTAACGGTAAAAATTAAAAAATTAAAATTTTTTTTCCAACAAACTGAAATTTTCCAAAACAAACTGAAATTTTTTCAGCTAAAAATGAAAAAAATTTTAAAAGGGAATTTCCTAAAAAAAAAATAGGACGGCAAAGTTTGGCAATATCCTATATGTGGGTGCATGGCAGGGCGTACAAGGGAGGAAGCGCTATTTGGCCTTTGGAACGCAGATTTTGGTGGGTGCCATGCACATTTGCAAAGCCCCCAAAATACCAGTACAATTTGAACCCTTCCCCAGAAGTAAACCTCATTTTGGTTTTAAACACCCCTCATGTATCTCATCTAGGGGTGTATTGTGAATTTTGGGCACACAGATGTTCCATAGTTTTTTATCATCAAGCAATGAAAATTGGAGGTAACGCAGTTCTGCCATTGTTTTCTGGGCTTCATTTTTGCAGTATTTGCCGTGCGGTATAAATGACAGGATAACTTTACTATGGGGATTGTCAAAATTACAATTTATAAATTTTGTATAGTTTTTTATGTTTTATTAGAAATGCGTTAATAAAAAAATGTGTTTCTATTTTCATTATAGTCCCGATAAAAAAATTTAAATTTTTTTTTTTTCCTTTTAAAAAGAAAAAAAAATACGGGGATCATTTTTGGGTTCAAATGCGCCCTTTTCTTGTTTTTTATCAAGGTTTTTGGGAGGCGAGATGAACAAAAATACAGCAATCCCTGTACTGTTTTTAATTTTTAGAGCAGTCACTGTGTGTTATAAATGACATTTACTTTACTCAGCAGGACAATACGATTAAAAGAGATACCCAAATTTTAAAATTTTATATTTTACTGCTTTTAACCCCAAAGAAAACACATTTATTCAAAAAGGAAAAAATTTTTTTTTTCAACCCATAGTAAGGGTGCCATAACTTTTTTCCTTTTTCTGTTTACAGAGCTGATTATGGGCTTTTTTGGTGGGATGAGTTTACGTTTTTATTGGTATAATTTC
This sequence comes from Phyllomedusa bahiana, assembly GCA_025379985.1. NCBI lineage: Eukaryota > Metazoa > Chordata > Amphibia > Anura > Hylidae > Phyllomedusa > Phyllomedusa bahiana. The sequence continues at coordinate 26,651 of JAODAL010048907.1, read as the reverse complement.
TGGGGAGACAAGACTGTTTTTTCATTTTTAAAAACCCCTTTTTTAGAAAGGCCCGGGGAAAAAAAATATTTCAATCCCAGTAGTGTTTTTATTTTTAAAAAGCACTCACCGTGCAGGGATACAGGGCAGTTAATTTTTCTCTCTGGGTCGATACATTACGTTGGGTACCTTTTTTTTTATTTCTTTTTTATTTGAACTCTTTTAAAAAAAAAAGTGTTTTTTTTGTGTAACACAAAATTTATACATCACTACTTTGATAGCCTAAAAATTTAAATAAATTTTTTTTGTGTAAAGGGCTATGTAGTAAACTTGTTTTTATTTTTTTCCCTATACTGAAACTTTTGTAAAGCTTTTTTGTTTGCGGAATGAAAAAATTTTAGGGGGGGGGGTCAGGGGGACACAACAGAAAACCAAAAAGAGTGGGCCATGACCCCCTGGTCCCAACCACTATCCCTGCCTTTTGGGTTTTACCCGACTCCTTAATAGGGGGCGGCCCCCCAAACCCGAAGACTAGGAGCCATTTATTAAGTGCAGACACAAGACACAGACAAAAGAAGGGCAGAACACAATAAAAAAGGAGTCAGCCCAAACCAGGGGCAATAACCCGGGCGGGCGCCAGTACCAAAATCATGAGAGAAAAGAATTGTCAGGGGAACACAGGGTCAAATACAGAAAAGGCAAATGCAAAAAAAGAAGGGCTAGCTACAAGCAAAAGACCTCTATAGCAGGCAAAGATGGAAGTAAAATGAACCTTTAAATAGGGAACCAAAAAAGGCAGAATAGAGGCCATAAGTGGAAAGAAACACAATACCAGATAGGAACAGAGGGTAGTCGATCAAAAGGATAAACCAATAACTCAAAGAGTGCTGGAGGATTCCTGGCCAGGGCGTTGGCCAGGAATCAATTAAGAAAACAGCGAGGAGAACACAGTTCACACTAGTGAATACAATTCCAAACATCATGTAAAAAACCAGGGCTTCCGTCGCAACTGCCATGGCCGACGAGCAGAGACCAAAGCTGAGGCTCTGTCAGGCATGATCATGACAGAAATGATGTTTTCATTGTTTACCCCTTTGACATTTACATAACTATTTTATCGCTTTTTAGCCCATTTTATGTGGTCATGGATGAACAAATATCGCAATTATATTATCTTTTTTTATGGCGGGTTAAATAACGATTTAATAAAAGATACCAAGTATATGTACTTTATTTATCTTTTATCTTTTTTTGGAATGATTGGTGCTTGTATATGGATAATTGGCAGTGTACATGTTTTTATTTTGTTTTTTGTGTTTTACTTTTTTCCTTTTTTTTTACTGCTTTGTACTTTTTTTTAATTGTTTTGACTTGTCCCCAAAGTATTAATGGTAACTGTCAATCACTATGCCCGTCCGTGATCTCAATAAACTGAGACTAGTGATGTCACAGGCATCCCTGAAGCATTTGTTAGGGTAGGGAAGCCATTGCCAGCCATGATCGCATCACAACAGTGCCAATGAAAACAATTAATCACGACAGCTCCCCTAGTCTCATGTCTTCTGCATATTTTGAAGTCAAGTAGGTTCCTGACTAGAGGTGTTGGGTAAGAGTCAATGAAACTTAAAAGGGTATTCCCTTTACAGAAATGTATTTAAAAATATATGAGAGTTGCAGTTTCCTTACATCTGGAACACATACCTATGTCTAGAATGTCAGTTAGTTTAATTGTTTCTGTGTCCCCAGGGGAAAAAGAGAAAAAAAACACTTACATATGTGACCACCTCTCCAGTCATTTCCTATCTCGATGCAGTGGCCATCTCACCAGGCGGCACAGGAGTTAAAGGAGAACCAACATCTGTCAGTCATTTATGGAATATTCTACAAATATGCTATGGAGAGAATTACCCTCTAATTGCCTGAAAGGGATATAGTCATGTGAAAAAAATGTGGAGAACATTAATCCTCTCAAGTCTCCCACAACCCCTGCCTTAAGTGGATTATTGTTCCTTACTTTTTCACGGACCAGCGTTGATCTCCTGCTTGAAGCAATTGCACATCTGCATCCAGCTGTTGCTTTCTTTCCTGCTTCTCTAGTCTCCTCAGCCTCAGAAGATCCTGAAGACCTAGAATTGGTCTAACATCATTGCCTGCTAATTAAGGTACGTTCTCTGAGCATCTTTCCTAGTGTTTTGATCCTGAACTTTACCTTTTCTCTGGATTGTGGCTTCATTTGGGATCTTGCATTTTTTTTTTCAACCACCTGGCTATAACCCCTGGCAACTCTTCTAACCACATATTCATCTCCTGACTGCTCTTCAGATGATGAACCCTGGCTTTGTTACTGGCTTCGTATCTACCTCCAAACAGGAAAGTCCATCCCTTCTTGCAAAGGTTAAAGAGATTGTCCAGCTTGTCCAACTTTTTGGATGAAGGAGGTTCTAGCTCTTAAAAATAAAAAGGTTAGCCAATGTCATAAAATAACAACAAAAAAAAACCGTACTCACTGCTCAATGTGCCTTACATTCCAGCATATAATTTCACTCAGCAATCTAGTGTCTGTTTACAGGTGGACGGCACATGACCGCTGTAACCGGTTGGTGGCTTTAAACACCTGCAGGAGTATCAATCCAGGATCATTGGGCAATTGGAAAGGCAAGTACAGTTTTTTTTGTTTTATGAAATTGGTGGGGTATTTTATTATTTTTTTAGGTGGACAACCCTTTATTTACAGAATAGGAGATCATACAACTTTGTAATGCACAGTACAAATATTTAAAATGCTGTCACATACCTTTCTTATATCAGTCCAGTAGTGTCTGTCTGCACAGTAGAATGGTATGATCCCTGAAGTAGACCAGTGCAATGCAATCATGGAGTAATTGGACATAAGTTAGTTATCTGACACACACACTCCCTAGCTGATATTGTCATATTGTTGGTAAAATGAGCAACATGATTATAATTTGGGGCCTTATGGATGGGGAGTTTAAGAAGATGTTGGTGGAAAGGTGAAAACGGTTGTGGAAAATATAAGAGTCTAAGATGTTTACGCGTCACATTCTGTATAGATGAATCATGACTGGAAGAAGTTGTCACGGATGCCCCTGCGACCCTCGTCCCGGGTCGCAGGCGCGTCTGTGCCCCTCACCCGAGCGGCGCAGCGTCCTGAATGTCGGGGCGCAGGTGCACTCATTCCCCTGCTCCTTCTTACCCCGCCATGATCCTGCTGCAGGCGCTGTCCCTCGGCGTGCGCAGCCCTGCCTCCTAGGGCGCGCGCGCGCCGGCAGCGTTAAATTTAAAGGGACAGTGTACCGGTAATTGGCTATTGCCGGTCACTACCCCTATTTAAGCCTACCTCTTCCTGGCTACCCTGCTGGATCTTTAGTGCCATTTGCCTTTAGAGAAAGCGTTCCCAGTCTTGCCTGATTACCGTGTACCTTACCGTTGCTTCCGTTCCTCGACCACGATTCTTGCCGCCTGCCCTGACCCTCTGCCTGTTCACGACCACGAACCATAGCCGCCTGTCCTGACCTTCCGCCTGTCCCCGACTACGAGCCTGCCTGACGATTTTGTACCGCGTTACACCTCGGCTGCCTCCGCAAGCAAGTCACGTCAGGGGTGCGACCTGGTAGACTCCCGCCGCAGCAAGTCCATCCCACTTTGTGGCGGGCTCTGGTGAAAACTGGGACCTACTTAGATTCCACTCCCTGGCGTGACTTACGCCAACGCTTGCGGTGGTCCAGAGGATCCACTATCTCCGACCGTGACAGTAAGATCCGGCCATGGATCCCGCCAAGGTGCCTCTGCCGCCCGACGCTGACCTCACCACCATCGTGGCTCAACAGTCGCAACAAATCGCTCAGCAAGCCCAGCAACTCAGCCATCTCTCCGCCATGATGCAACAGTTCATGGCCGCTCAGCCACAGCAACCCTCTCCCGTGGCTCCCGCTGCACCTTCGGTTCCCGCACCGACCGCTGGTCCAAGGCTCCGTCTGTCTATGCCGTCCAAGTTCGATGGGGACTCCAAGGCTTGCAGGGGCTTTATCACTCAATGTTCCCTGCATATCGAATTAATGGGCAACCAATTCCCTACTGAACAGTCCAAGGTGGCGTTCGTGCTCAGCCTTCTCTCCGGGAAAGCCCTAGCTTGGGCTACCCCCCTCTGGGACAGGGACGACCCGATCACGGCCAACCTTGCCACATTCCTCACTGAATTCAGGAGTGTCTTTGAGGAACCCACCCGGGCTTCGTCTGCCGAGACCGCCTTGTTAAACCTGCGCTAAGGAGACTCGTCTGTAGGCGACTATGCGGTGCAGTTCCGCACCTTAGCCTCTGAATTGGCCTGGAATGAGGTCGCTCTATGTGCCACCTTTAAGAAGGGCCTCTCCAGTAGCGTTAAGGATGCGTTGGCAGCAAGGGACATCCCTTCTTCCCTCAACGAGTTAATACGTCTGGCCACCCGCATTGACATACACTATACTGAAAGGCAGGAGGAGCTTCGGCAGGAACGTGAGACAGCCCGACCACGTCGGTTCCCCCTCCTGGCCCCAGTGTTCCAGAGGCCAATGCTATCCTCACCAACACCCAGCGAGGAGCCTATGCAGGTCGACCGGGTACAACTTTCTGAGCAAGAATTAGCCCGACGACGATCCGAGAATCTGTGCCTCTGCTGTGGCGGCTCAGGGCATCTCTAGAGGAATTGTTCCCAACGTCCCAAGCGTCTGGGAAACGCCTGCACCTAGGCCCCGTGGGAGAGGCGGCCCTAGGTGCAAATTGCTCCTCTCCACGTCTCCACGTCTCCAAGTGATAACAGACTCCGGACTCTGGTTCCAGGTTTCTGCCTTTCTGGATTCGGGCTCAGCCGGGAATTTTATCCACCAGTCCTTGGTGTTGCACTACCACCTACCGGTGGTCCGTCTGGAAAAGTCACTGGTCATCTCTTCGGTCAGCGGAGAACTGTTAAGTGATACCGTACAGTATATCACCCGGCCGCTGACTCTCCGTGTCGGAGTTCTGCATAAAGAAAAGATTACTTTCTTCGTGTTGTCCCGCTCTTCTTCAGCAGTTCTCCTGGGCCTTCTGTGGCTGCAGCTCCACTCCCCTACTCTGGATTGGATGTCTGGAGAAGTAACCCGCTGAGGGCCAAGCTGCTTGAGTCGTTGTTTGGTGGCACCTCGCCCGGTGCTTCCCAGCTCTCGCTCTACGCCCCACGAGCCGCTGCCCGGCCTTCTGGCTGAATATCAAGAATTCGCCGATGTCTTCTTGGAGAAGAAAGCAGAGAGCCTTCCCCCTCATCGGCCATACGACTGTCCCATTGACCTACTGCCGGGAACAGTCCTCCCCGGGGCAGAGTCTATCTGCTCTCCGTTCCCGAGACTCAGGCCAAGTCGGAATATGTCCGTGAAAACCTCCAGAAGGGGTTTATCCGTAAATCCTCCTCTCCCGTGGGTGCGGGATTTTTCTTTGTAGAAAAGAAGGATGGCTCCTTACGGCCCTGCATTGACTACCGGGGTCTTAATAAAATCACGGTAAAGAATCGTTACCCTCTACCCCTGATCACGGAACTCTTCGATCGCCTGCGGGGGGGCCAAGATCTTTTCCAAGCTGGATCTGAGGGGGCCTACAATCTGGTCCGTATCCAAAAAAGAGACGAATGGAAAACGGCTTTTAACACAAGGGATGGACATTTTGAATACTTGGTCATGCCCTTTGGGCTGTGCAATGCCCCGGCCGTCTTCCAGGACTTCGTAAACAATATTTTCAGGGATCTCCTTTACACCTGTGTCGTGGTCTACATCTTGATATACTCGCCCAATCTGGAGACGCACCAACTTCATGTCCGCCAAGTGTTGAGACGCCTTCGAGCCAATCATCTGTACGCCAAGCTGGGGAAATGTCTCTTTCACCAGACGAGTCTACCATTTCTGGGCTACGTCATCTCTGACAAAGGCTTATGGATGGACCCAGTGAAACTATCTGCCGTTCTGCAATGGCCACGCCCAGTAGGCCTTCGGGTCATACAACGTTTCTTAGGCTTTTGTAATTACTATTGGCAGTTTATTCTGCACTTCTCCGCGCTGGTGGCCCCGATTGTGGCTCTCACTAAGAAGAACTCCAACCCTAGAAGTTCGCCACCCGAAGCTGAGGGGGCATTCTCTAAGTTAAAAAACGCTTTTGCCTCTGCTTCTATCCTGGCGCGACCAGATCCTGATAAGCCTTTTTCGCTAGAGGTGGACGCTTCCTCTGTTGGGGTTAGAGCGATCCTCACACAAAAGGTGCCGACGGGCAAAATGGTCACTTGTGGGTTCTACTCCAAGACGTTCTCACCGGCGGAGAGGAACTATACCATTGGGGATCGGGAGCTACTGGCCAGTAAGCTGGCGCTAGAAGAATGGCGGTATCTGCTGGAAGGTGCCAGGCATCCCATCTGTATCTATTCAGACCATAAAAACCTTCAATATTTCCAGTCTGCCCAACGACTTAATCCACGCCAGGCCAGGTGGTCCCTATTCTTTTCCAGATTTAATTTCCAGATTCACTTCCGTCCCGCGGAAAAGAATGTCAAGGCTGATGCCCTCTCGCGTGCTGCTGATGTGGTCGGTGAAGAAGTGGCCCCAGAACACATTATACCCCCTGAGCGCCTTATCTCAGCAGCTCCTGTTGACCTCCAGAAAGTCCCGCCAGGGAGAACATACCTGGGTCCCACGCTACTAAGAAAAGTCTTGAAGTGGGGACATTGTTCTTTGTTGGCCGGACATCCTGGTGCCCATAAGACTTGCCTTCTTGTCTCCTGGTTCTATTGGTGGCCGGACCTCGCCAGGGACGTCAAGGAGTTTGTCGAGTCCTGCATCACCTGTGCCCGTAATAAGACACCTCGTCACAAACCGGCGGGATTTCTGCATCCCCTGCCCATTCCCACCAGTCCCCGCTCACATGTTGCCATGGACTTCGTACCCGACCTCCCTTCCTCTTCTGGTAACACTGTCATCTGGGTGGTTATGGACCGCTTTTCGAAAATGGCGCATTTTGTCCCGTTGCCAGGATTAACCTCTGCCACACGAATGGTTAATCTGTTTTTTCACTACATTTTTCGTCTGCACGGGTTACCCCTGCAAATTGTCTCAGATCGTGGGGTCCAATTTGTTTCTAAGTTCTGGCGGGCCCTTTGTTCCCAACTCCAGGTGAAGTTCGACTTCTCCTCGGCTTACCACCCACAGACGAATGGTCAGGTAGAGAGGGTCAATCAGGTCCTGGGAAATTATTTGCGCCATTTCGTCTCGGCCCGCCAGGATGACTGGTCCAGCTTGCTGTCATGGGCGGAGTTCTCGTACAACTCCCTAGATTCTGAGTCCACGGGTGCCTCTCCCTTCTACATTGTGTATGGTAGGCACCCCCGCCCACCTCTCCCGTTAGCATTCCTGTCTGAGGTCCCGGCAGCTGATACCTTGGTCCAGGATATAAAAGTTGTTTGGGCCCTGACTCGCCAGTAGCTGCTTCGAGCTTCTGCACGCACTAAGACTCAGGCAGATAAGCGTAGGAGTTCTCCCCAGTTTTTTCCCCGGGTGATAAAATGTGGTTGTCGGCCAGATATGTCCGCCTTAAAATTCCAAGTTATAAATTGGGGCCCCGCTACGTGGGTCCATTCGAGGTGCTTAAACGCATAAACCCGGTGGCCTATAAACTCAGGCTCCCACCTTCCATGCGCATTCCAAATTCTTTTCATGTTTCCCTTCTCAAACCTCTGGTTCTGAACCGCTTCTCTCGGAAGATAGTCCCTCCCTCATCTGTGGCCGATACCTCTAACGTCTTTGTGGTCAAAGAGATCTTGGGTATGAGGAGAACTAAACGGTATTTCCTCGTGGATTGGAAGGGGTTCGGGCCCGAGGAGAGGTCTTGGGAGCCTGAGGAGAACATTCTGGACCGTAACGTCATCCAGAAGTTCCTCCAGTCCCAAAAAAGGGAGGGGCCAAAGGGGGGGGTACTGTCACGGATGCCCCTGCGACCCTGGTCCCGGGTCGCAGGCGCATCCGCGTCCCTCACCTGAGCGGCGCCTCGTCCCACATGTAGAGGCGCAGGTGCGCTCAACCCCCTGCTCCTTCGGGAGCATACTTACCCCACCGTGATCTTGCTGCAGGCTCTGTCCCTCGGCGCGCGCGGCCCCGCCTCCGATGGCGCGCGCGCGCCGGCAGTGTTAAATTTAAAGGGACAGTGCACCGGTAATTGGCTATTGCCGGTCACTGCCCCTATTTAAGCCTTCCTCTTCCTGGCTATCCTGCTGGATCTTTAGTGCCATTTGCCTTTAGAGAAAGCGTTCCCAGTCTTGCCTGATTACCGTGTACCGTACTGCTTCCGTTCCTCGACCACGATTCTTGCCGCCTGCCCTGACCTTCTGCCTGTCCATGACCACGAACCATAGCCGCCTGTCCTGACCTCCTGCCTGTCCCCGACTACGAGCCTGCCTGACGATTTTGTACCCGCTACACCTCGGCTGCCTCCGCAAGCAAGTCACGTCAGGGGTAGCGACCTGGTAGACTGGTGAAAACCGGGACCTACTTAGATTCCGCTCCCTGGCGTGGCTTACGCTAATGCTTGTGGTGGTCCAGAGGTTCCACTATCTCCGACCATGACAAAAGTCTTCATAGACGTCTAAGGCAGATGGAAAAAAACAGGGAAAGTGAGTGACCAATATTAAATAAGGCAGCACCTGTGAGTCACTGGATTTGCAAATAACCGTGGGTTTAGTTACCTCACCTGTAGCATGTTCCATTTGATAAGCATTAGAATTTAATTTGAAATGTGCAGATTTAAGATTTGAGTTTTAGGAAATACCCCATATGTTGTTTGGATAGAGCCAAACTTATTACGAATTGTAAAAGGAGAGATGATATGTTGTCTTCTAGAACTGGTACAAGGGAAAAATATCTATGTAAAACAATCTAATCCTTTCTATCTGCCTCAACAATCAGTACCATCAAATATTTCAGGTTATACTTAAAAATGTACTGATTTTTTTTTTTACCAAGATCAGGTTCTGGCAATCATACTAAATAAGGGCTGTAGATTTATCTCTTAAAGGGGTAAAACTCTTGGTTTAGTACTTGCATTGAGCCATTTCAGTAGTTGGGACACAGTTGTGGCTTGCTGTATGGGGCAAGTTCAAATAGCTCAATTGGGAGTAAAGAACTTGTCTGGAGAGATGGGTGTCAGGCATTCTGATGTAGTGGCTTATGTATTTATGGTTTTGCAAGATTATGGATTTGATACTTGTTATTTTGTCTCAGCAAGAATGCAGCAATTATCCCAGTTGATATGCAGAATCTTCTACGTGTAGTGTTGATGGAATCAACAGTCTCCAAGTAGCAAAGTAGTGCAGTAAAGTAGTGACATAAATGGCCCTATTAATCATTAGTTTAGTTTAATTCTTAAGGTCATGGTTCTCGAAGATCCAATGTCGCAGTTTATTGAAAGACATGCTGGCACAAGTGGCTTTTTGTGATAGGTGGCTGCTGGGGTAGTGGAAATGTTCAATAACTTTCAGAGTTTCTCTACTGATGGTGATTGCTGGGGGCTTTGTTATGTTGAAAAGGACATCCTGGTTTTCCTGATGTTGAAGGACAGTCCTAAGCTCTTGTAAGCCTTGGCAAACAGACTCAAATTGGTTTAGAGTTCCTCCATGGAGTTGGCAAATATGCTGCAGTCATCTGCATACTTAAAGGAGTTGTCTCATTACGAGCTTTCAGCCTGTCAGTGAGCCTGGTAAGTTGAACTGAGGGGCGTGCTTCTTGGTCTGTCTCTTCTGCTCCCTCTTCCCCCCTCCCATCAGCACACAGGCAGCTACGTAACTTCTATACAGGGGGGGGGAGGGGGTTTGCTGCCAGAGTTCACCCTGTGTGTGCCTGCCTAGGTCTGTTACAGGAGAGGGCTGATCTATGAGTGTAGAGAGGAATGTGAAGTGGTGTGCTAATAGAGCAGAGGGGATGCATGTGTTCCTATATCCCCTGCTTAGCTTACAAGTCTCCACATCTCCAGCAACAACAAGGGAAGTGTTACTATACTCAGGATGTCTCACTAATACAGGAGAGCATAAAGTATTCACATGCCTGATCTGTATAGTATTAGTATAGTCACAGTTCCAAAGACATATCATGATTATAGTAACAGACAGGGTCACTGCTGTCACATCTATCTGTGTAGAGAGCAGGAGGAAGCAGGCACACACAGGGTTAATCCAGGCAGCAGGGACACAGACGCCAGAGTCCTCCCTCCCCCCTCCCTGCACTACAGAAGCATTCTGTGCGGGAGGGGCTCTCTGCTCTGACCTGTCTTCAAAGGTGATGAGTCATTCAGACCTGACAGCCTGTAAGATAAGGATCAACAGGTCTGCTACTATAGAAACTTGAGAAGCTGATGTAGTAATACTAACAGGGCTAATTCAAAATCAGTAGGACATTGTATGAACTATATGCAAAGCTGCTTGTTTTTTAAAGATCTTTTAATTAAAACCCAATCATTGTAGCGAGACAACCCCTTTAAGATTGGTTACTGTCATCTAGGACACCTTTGTCATGGCCTTGAGGCAATATAGTTTGAACAGACTTCTGTCAAGCCAGTACTTTATCTCAATATCATGGGGAGAGTGGTCTGAGATCAGTTACAGATAGTAGGTTAAAAGGATTGACACAATGACAAAATCCTACTTCACCCCCATTTGGATGGTAAAGGGATCTTTTTTCATCCCATTGCTGAGGACTGGTGCAGTCATCTGGTTGAGTAGCAGCCTCAGGATATTAATGAACTTCATGGAGTAGCCAACTCTAGATAAAATCCTCCACAGTGCCTTCAAGCTGATGGAGTCAAAAGTCTTGGTCAAGTCAATAAAGGCCATTTACAGCTTTTGTTGTTCTTTATGACATTTCTCTTAAATTTGCTGGATTGTAAATATCATGTCAATAGAACCTAGAGATGGTGTGAAGCCACACTGAGACTCATGGACAATTTCTCTGGCAGGTGGTTTTAGGAGCATGTACTGTAAGCAAATATTTTCTCAGCAGTGGAGAGTAGGTCGATGCTACAGTAGTTTCCACACTCCAATTTGCCACCCTTCTTGAAGATGGTGACAGTGTTTGTATTTCTGATCCTGGGAGGATCTCTTCTTCATTCCAGATCCTGCTAATGATTCTTTAAAACTTGTGTGCAAGTGCCTCACCACCAGCCTCGAATACCTCTGCAGCGATACTGTGTGGGCAACTTAAAGGATGTCTTCTTGGGTTGGCGGTTTGGCCATGGTTGTGCTTTCTGCTGAACTGTTTCAATAGTGCCATCTGTCACTACAGATTCACCATTGAGCAGTTGTTGGAAGTTCCTTCCAGAATTGCAAAATGGCTTCTTTATTTTTCAGGAGGATTCCATCTTGGGACCAGAGAGGAGTGGGTCCATTTGTTTTTTGACCAAATAGGGTCTTTGTCATCTGAAAGAAGCTCTACATGTTATGACAATCAGCAAAACTTGGTGTTACAATACATTTTTCTCCACACAACGTTGGAGATTTTTCTCTGACATTGGTGTTCTTCATGCATCAGTTGAGATTTGATGTTGTTTCGCCATGAGCATAAAGCTTCTAGGAGGTCATACATTTCTGCATCTACTGCTTTAAACCAGTTCTGGTATATTTCCAGGATGTATCTAAATAGTCTTATATTTGTTCCTCTGATGGAAAAGAGTATTTTGATGACAAAGTCATGCATAGCCCATTTGCATAGTAGGAAAATACCGGTGATGTTGGCTTTTCCCCAATCGTCATATAATGTAGTCAGGCCCAACCCTTACGATGAACTCTTTGGGGATAGTGGTCAGTGTCACATCTAGATCAGAGTAGTGCTGTTCCTTGGGGTTCTCATCTGTAGTCAATGTTGGTGCTTTAGTTGTTTTAAGTGTGGCTCTCTGTTTTTCTGATGGGAGGTCATGAGGCATTTAATTGATACTGATGGGAGGGCAAGTTAGTCAATTGAAAATCTTGTTCTTGAAATGAAAGCCAACTCCATGATGTGTTGGTTATTGACTGGTAGACCTTTCTAAAATAAGAGGCAGACGTAGCTGTCTTCTCTGAGTGGTCCCTGATTGGGGAGACGAGTCTCAGGATGGTCACTCTTACTATTGTCCACAAGGGAACAAATGTTTCATTTGATAAATTTCATTGCTTTGGTTTTATTTCGACCACAGAAAAGTGATCCCATCAGACACGGTGTTCCAACCAGGATGGACAGACACTAGAGATGGGCGAATCGATTCTAACGAAGTGGAATTCGTTTCGAATTTCAGGAAAACTTTGGTTCTGAACGAAGTCGAAGTTTGGGGTGATTCTCGTGAACGAAGTGTGCTTTTGATTGATAAAATGGCTGCGAGCACATGGCGCTACATGGGGCAAAGCACTCTGGGAGGAAGAAGGGCATAGCCTGCATGACATGTGCAGAGATGAAGCCAATCAGAGACCGGCGGGATTCTGTGACATCACCGCACTATATAAGTCCGGGCGCGACGCCGGGAGCTCACACTCCTCTCACTGTACTGATCAGGGAAGGTGCTGCTGCGGCTGATTGTGATAGCTCTCACTGAAGAACTGATTTTTATACAGCGATTTTTGTGGGGTGTCTCAGCTTGTCTCAGAGACTGTTCTCTTAATGTTCTATTTCTGATTTTTTGGGGTATTGGATCTGAAATCCAGTGTGCGTCCACTGCAGCTGCATATACATTCAATATCCAAGTGGGATCTAAGCCAGTTCCTGTTGTATTCATTTAAAGAAACAGCGTTTTACAATACAAATACCACTTCATTTTTGGCTGCTCAATTCTATTGCGCAATTTACATCCAGGGTTAATTAAGCGTTGTTTTGCTGGTGTGCTGACCCCAAGAAAACCATCATTTTCAATGCCAAAATATATACATTTTTCCTGTACATAATTCACAAGCGAAGGTTAATTACAATTTTATCTCTTGTTGTGTGGCGTAGAAAACACGCAATTGTAACACGCTACAAAGCTACTAGTTTGTGGTTGCTCAATTCTTTTGCGCAATTTACATCCAGGGGTTAATTAAGCGTTGTTCTGCAGTTGTACTCAGTAAAAGAAACTTTGTTTTTCACCGCCACAGAAGAAATTCTGTAGCATAATTCATATCCAAAGGTTAATTAAGCCTGTTTGTGCTTTTATATTCAGTAAAATACACAGAGTTTTTAAACGGCACATACAAGTCAATTTTTCCTGCCCATTTGTGGAGCGCCGTGTGCTAACTAGCAACCCAATGGTTCTTGATTGGTTGACTAGGTCATCCACTTCCTCCCAGATGACATCTGACAACCCCAGGCAAGAGTCGGTGGGAACGTCAGACATAACCCTTAGTTGGCATGGCCCAGGAGCGGTCAGCGGCCCTCACCTGTCCTCAACCCGCCTCTGTCCCATCCGGTTCCCTCAGCCAGAGATCTACTATGTGGTCTGGGCTCAGCGCCACTATTTTGCGAGGATGAACAATTTGAGGAGGGAAAGTCAGCAGCTACTTGGCAGCGAAGAAAGGGGGCCCCCTTATCCCCTGCTTCTTGCGTAGGGGGCAAAGTATAGATTTTGGAAGTGGCATGGGATTTTAAAGGTGGGGGGTCACCCTCTCTTTACCAAAAAACCGGTGATGAGGAAACGTTTTTGACGAGGGGAAAACACAAATAGATGATAAATTAAGCCGACCCGCCCCTTGGGACCGGGTGGGGAAAAGGGCTTCATATCGTCAGGAGAAGGGGGCGTCGTTTGGGCCCCTCAGGCAGCGGCGCCCCCAGAAAAGGGGGTCGTTTTGGCCGGAAACGCAGGTCACAGTGTGAGGTGGGGGCCAAGGGGCCCAAAGGTTTTAAAAAAACCCGTTTCCGGGGTCCAAGAAAGAAAGGGGCACGGGGGCCTCAGCGAGGCAGGGGAGGCAGTAGTCACTCATTTGCAGGCTTGGCGGAAAAAAAATCCCGATACTCGGCATGTGGCAGTTTTTGGTTTAAACCCCGGGGGAGCCAAAATTTTGGGGTATTTTGAATTTCTTTAAGCAGAAAGGAAGCTTTGCCAGGGGGGCTAACTTTGGGGGGGCCCAACCACGGCCCGGGGCAACACATGAAACGCCCACCACCCGGGTGGCCTGGGGGGAAACGTGGCCAAAATGTAGGGGGCCCAAAACCTGCCGCCGCGAAAGCAAAACAGCAGCGCCCGTCCCAAATTGACTTGACGAAAGCCTTTGGAAAGCCAGTAAAGGCTCCACCCCCCTTTCTCCCAAAAGGGGAGCTTTTTTTCCTCTTTGCCCATCACCCCCCCGGTCCAGATGTTCCTCCCTCCCGTACTCATGGCCCACAGTCGTTCGCAAAGGCGATTGCAAAGAGCCCAACCCTTTATGCGCCCAAACCCTTCCTAAGGGCACCCAGCTGACCTTTGGCCCCTGCCCAAGTTGTTGGTACTGCAGTCCCCCCTTTTTCCAAATGGTGGACCCCGAAACCATTAGAAAAAACCAAATTTGGCTTGTGCCGAGCCGAGATGGAGATTTTCCAACCCGTAATTTTTTTCCCAAAAAAGGCGGGGTTCCCCAGAAATTTCATAAATATTAGAACAAAAAGGTGGGCCAGCCCTTTTAAGCTTATCGGTTTTTCCCAAGGTGCCCCCGGCCAGCGGGGGGTTTTTGGGCCCTGTAACTACGGCAGGCCAGTAAAAGCCCTTTTAAACGGCCCACGGTTTGGAATAGTTTCCCGGCCCCCGGGCCACACCAAAAATTTTTGGGAAGGGAAAACGCCGTTTCTCCTCCACTTTGTCAAACTGCTGCACCAGCCCCAATTTCCGTCCTCCCCCACCCCACCAACCCCATTCACCCCCAAACAAGAAAGGGGCCCATCATACCACATGTGTAGGGCCAGGGGTGTCACGCAGTTTTACACCGGCTGCCTGGGAAAAACCCAAGCCCACACAGGGGGGAACGCTCCGCTTTCTTTGCAGCAAAAAAATCGATGGGGTGGTTTTCCCTCCGCGCCAACTAAAAATTTGGAAACCATGGTGAGGGAAAGGGGGGAGGGAATATGGTGTCCCGGCTGCCCCCGGGGGGGAAATGGTCCTTGCCCCCCGCTTTGGGCACAGGTTTTTCAATCTGGTTGGGGAAAAGGTTTCCCTTTGAAGTCTTCCACCGATCTTCAGAACATTTAAAAAGGCCGGGAAAACTGTGCATGCACTTTTCCATTCGTAAAACCCCCGGGGAAAACCCTCCAAAGTTGAAACGGCAGAACGGCCCCCCCCAAACCACACTCGGGATAGCGTTTTTTTCCCCCCTTTGGGAAAATTAAGCCTGCAAAATTTGGGGCCCCGATTTTTGAACAGAAAAAAGGGGCCAAATTAACGATTTTTTGATGATCCGGGCGGGACAGAAGTCCCTCCCCCTGTGTAATTTGGGGGTCACCCAAAGGCCCCTCTTTCGTGACACCTGCCTTTTGTTGAGGCCTTTCAGGGGGGGCGACGTTTTTTTGTCGTCGCCGGGACTGGGGTTTAAATAACGTTTTCCCACTGCTTCATGTCCGGGAAAGGGATGCTGAAAAATCTGTCGGGGCGGGGGGACTGGAGCCGGGGCGACAACATTTTGTGGCCAAAAGATTCCGGGGGGGCCCTGAAAGGGAAGGAGGGGGAAAGGGGGACTTTTGGGCAGAAGCATTGTCGGGTTTGAAATAAAGGGGGTTTTTTTCTACCCAGGTGACAAGAGGGGAGGAGCGGGAAAGCAGTTTAAAGGAGGTGGATGGAGATGGGGGAAGAGAGGCAGGGGCCCCCCCAAGCACCGGGGGCATTTATCCCCGGGGGAAATGGGGGCAGGGACCCCCTCGGATCACTTGTGCAGATGGCCCGGCAGGGTTTTTTTGCCCGCTAGTGACAGCCGAATAGTCAGCACCCGGCAAGGGAGGGACTTTGGCTCTCCACCCTTTTGGGACCCCCGTTTCCCGGCCCCAAAAGGGGACCCTTTTTCCCCCAGCTATTGAGAGGGGGACAAACTCAAAAATATGGGGAAATTTCCTCCTAATCAGTTGGCCGCGCCTAGTCCCGGCATCGTCCCTCCTTCGCCCGGGTTCAAAAGGGGGGGTTCCTCAGTGCTACGTACTACGGGCCAGGGCTGCTGGGGGAAGGGGGGGTGGGTAGGAGAAACCAGCTCCATCGCAAAAAACCTAAGTCGGAGCCCACGGGATGGCAGCTTCCTTACCCCCTAGTGAGGAGGGGCCGTCGCCAGCAAAAGCAGAAGCGGCCCTGGAGCATCCCTAAACCCAAAAAAGGGGGTGGCCTACTTGGCAACACCCCCCCCCATTTTAAAAGCCGCGGGACTACTGGGCGGGGGCCAAACGGGATTTTGGGGCCCCAACTTCCGATTTTTTGCAGTGGAGAAGCTGCCCTGCCCGGCCAGAAAGTGTTGGATCAAAAGGGGGTGTTCAGTGCGGCGGGGGGCCTTTCATTCCCCAAAGGAGAACCCGTTGGGCCCAAGGGGAAAAATTTTGGAAGACTGACCTTTGTCAAGATGAATCAGGGGGTGGGGGGCCCGGATTTCCAACACCAATCCCCTTAGGCGTCAGACTACATCAGCCATGCCCTCCCCCCAAAACTGGAGAAAAGAGTCCCGGTTCAAACTACCGCCTCAGGGCCCCTATTCGATGCCCCCCAAACCCCCCGATGCCACACATCTGCTGACAGTTTTCTCCACCCGCCAAAACCATCTTTTCCAGGGGACGGTATTTCCCCCCCACCCCCACCCCTTTTTGTCATTGTGGGCCCCTGGGCTGACCTCATGCTGCTTTCTGTGGTGCTGCCGTACCTCCACACCCGGGCATTGTCCCTCTCTGTGGCCTACCCTGTTTTTTTTTCCCCCTCCAAATGTTTATTGTGCCACTGCCTGACCTTAATGCCTCGTGGCTCGCCGTGCCCCACACTGTGTCATTGTGCCACTGTCCCGACCTCATGCTGCTCTGTGGCTGCTGCCCGTGGGCCTCCACACTGGGGTCATTTTTGCCACTGTCTGACCCCCCAAGCTCTGCTTTTGGCCCGCTGTCCGTGACCACCCCACTGTGTCATTGTCCCCCTCCCGTGGCCTTTCTCCTGTTTTTGGCCCCACCTCCCCGAATGTCATTGTGCCACTGCCCGACCCATGCCCGCGTGTGGCGCTTTCCATGACCCTCCACACGTGTCATTTGTGCCCCTGTCGGGCCCCAAAGCTGTGCTGTGGTGCTTTCCGTGACCTCCAAAACTGTTGGGGGAATTGTTCCACTGTCTGACCTCAAGTGCCCGCTGTGGCTGCTGTTTGTGACCTACACACCCGTGTCATTGTCCCACCTGTGGCCTACCCTGTTTTTTTCCACCAAACTTTTCCAAATGCCCTTGGTTTTGGGGCCCGCCCTGACCCCCAGTGCTTTTTGCTGCCTGCTTGCTGTGGGCTGCCGTGACCTCCCCACTGTTCATTGTGCCCCCTGTCTGACCCATTCGCTGCTGGGGGCTGCTGCCATGACCTCACCCCGGGTCATTGTCCCATTTTGTGGCCTACTCCCGTTTTTTTTCCCCCTCCAGAATGTCAAATTTTGCCCCTGCCCGACCTCAAGCTGCTGCTTTTGGGGTGTTGCCGTGACCTCCAAACTGTGTCATTGTCCCCCTCTTTTCCTATCCTTTTTTTGCCACTCCAGAATGTCATTTTTGCCCCTTTCCTGACCTCATGCTGCGCTAGGCTGCTGGGCCCTGACCTCCAAAAAACTGTGTCATTGTCCCACTCTGGGCCTTCCCGGTTTTTTCCCACCTCCGAAGTTGATTGTGCCAAATGCCCCGGGCCTCCCCTGCGCTGCGTGGCTTCTGCCCCGGCCTCCCCACTGTTTTCATTGTTTCCCCCTCTGTGGGCCTATCCTGTTTTTTGCCACCTCCGAATGTCATTGTGCCAAATTTTCTGACCTCATGCTGCGCTGGGCTGCTGCCGTTTTACCTTTCCCCACTTTTTTCATTGGCCCCCCTTTTGGGCCTTTTTGCGCTGCTGTGGCGCTGCCGTACCTACAAACTGTTTTCATTTTCCACTCTGTGGCCTTTTCTTTTTGTTTTTTTGCCACCCCAGAATTCATTGTGCCACTGCCCGAAACCCCCTTGGGTGCTTTTCTGGGGCTGCTGCCTTACCCCACACTGTGTCTTTTTCCCACTTCCCGTGGCCCACTCCTGTTTTTTTTCCCCCCTCCCGAAATGTCATTGTGCCCCGGCTGGGGCCTCATGCTGCTGCTTTTGGCTGGTGCCGGAAACCCCCACACTGTGTCATTGTGCCCCCTGTTGACCTCATGCGCTGCTGTGGCTGCTGGGCCCGGGCTTCCCCCACGTTCTTGCCCAAATTTTGTGGCCCACTCCTTTTTTGCCCACCTCCAGAAGTAAATTTTGGCCCCTGTCCCGACCCCATTTCGCTGCTTGTGGCTAGGGCCTCCCTCCACACTCGTCCCTAATTTTTGCCCCCCTGAAACTTCACTTGTTTTTTTTTCCCGCTTTCTTGGCATGATTTATTTAGGGAAAAATTCCCCCTTTTCAGTTTTTTTTGGGGCAGTTTTTTTCCCTCTTTAAATGCCCAGGGGAAATTTTTTTGGAAAACGATTCTAAAAAGCGGGGGCATCCCTTGCGGTCATACTAAAACAAAAAAATTTTATGAAGACCAAAACCCCCCTCCCCCCCCTTTTTAAAATTTAAGCATGGAAAAAGTTCTACCGACCCTGCAGGCTTCTGTGCACTGGAAAAAAGCTGTTTTTTAACGGATTCGTCCCCAAAATTCCCCAAAGGAAGTTTTTTTTTTTGCCCCAGAAATTCGGCGAAAAATGAACGAAACGAATTCGGGAAATTTTTGGCCCTTTTCAACAGACAAACCCTAAAATTTTAGAGCACTTTGTCTAGCCACGTCCCTTAACAGGTTCAGCACAGGTTAATATTTTTATCAATGTGTGGTTAATAAGTAAACTTTATTGTTTATGTCTTTATCATGGCTGTGAAAAAATATATGAATTTTTTTAAACACATTTAAAAAACAAGAGTTTTGTTTGTTTTTCTGAACACATTTTTATTTTATTAAAGCTTTATTGCCTGTCAGTAGAAATCTGACAGGCAATCTATATGCCTAGTAGACATGAAGACCTTAGGCTGGCCCGCAGATGCCATGGCAACCGATCAGCCCCCTTCCAATGACTGACAGAGGGACATCTAAGAGGTTAAATGAATGGAATCAGAATATTCTGTCAGTCACAACTGAGCATCGGTGGTGATCATGTAGGCCCAGCTCCTTTGCCTGTGCAATCAGAATGACAGAAACTAACCCCCACATGTACATGTATGTTATTTTGTGTTAAGAAGTCAAAATCCCCAAATTTATAAGAGAATGTTGGGTGGGATATGCCAGCATGTTCTAAAGAAGCTGCACTACACCCTCTCAGCTGCCCTGCAAAGTTTATTCCTGAGAATAGAAACATAATCAATTTTAGTAAAACTCTGAATATTAAGGCAGCAGACTCAGCCCTCTCCCCCAACCAAAATGTACCTAGTCGCACTGCCTGTAATAACCGACCCACAGGATTTGGTGTTCCACTGTCAGTGGTACTCCATTTTACTTATGAGCAGAACACATTGGGGCACATTTATCAATAGTTAGACTAGACAGTCGTACAATGCGACGCTAAATCGTAGCTGACTTCCCTCAGTATTACAGGAACAAAGGACTTTTCATTTGAGCATAAAAAGGATGACATTTGGTAAGGATCTATCCTTCTTTCGGAGATACCAACTGTTGGGGGGAGGAGATGATCCTATACAGCATGTTTACAGCAAACTGCTCAGATCTGCCCAGGACTCAGGTGAGCAAATCAATCTGCCTGCTTTCCGAAGAATACAATAGCAAAATAGATTTAGTTATTTTTCTCATAAATTTGCCAAAAGGAAATTACAGATGATAAACCTGGTGACTTAATTCATCAGTGCTTACCAATAAACAGCAAAATTCAAGACAGTGAAAAATCTTCTCAACTCTCATCAGGAGCCTTCACTTCATGCAAAATATCTACTGAACTACACGGTGGATTTTCCACACCACAGACTTGAAATCCATGATGTTCCAAAAAAAAAAAAAAAAAAAAAAAATGTACATGCCAATTTTAGGAGCAGATCCTCCTCAGATTCCACTCTGGCAAGAGTGACGCAGATTAACGCCCTGATCAGGAGCAAATGCTTTTTTTTTTATAAGGTAATTATTCTCGGCTGAAATTGAAGGTATCACCCTCAATTTCTGCTGAGGATTACGCATTTGATTGTTTTCAATAGGAAAAGTTTGACATGTGAACTTACACTTAAAGGAGTGTGCTCACCATGCGGTTTTACAGACCCACACCCAGCTTCAGGCTCCCACTTCCTGTTCAGGCTGTAGGTGGTTCTACAGTAGTGATTGGAATATCAGCTCTGCTATTCCCAGCTGATCCTTTTAGAGGGGCATTGCTAACAGAAGGGTTAAAGTAGCAGGACCCAAGACTACAGAGCTCTAAAGGATTAAAGTTTGTCAGTAAGTAACATAAACAAGCTCCTCTGCTGCTGATAACATATAACAGGGAGTGATCTCACCATCCCAGCCACTGCTTCTAGAGTGTGTTAGAGCAGAGAGAGGAGGCTGATAAGTAGGGAAGCTTGTGTAAGCAAGCAGTAGATCTACTCTAGCTGTGAAGGAAAGCAAAATCTGAACAGCAGTGTATTTGGTAATAGTCTTTAATTACCTTTGCCTCAATGTTTAAAGCTTCGGATCCCGGCCGTTCAGCTCCCACGAAGCCGCGGGGCAGGTGCGCAATGTAATGACTCTGCTGCCAGCGGCCGCTCCGGACGAGGAGAAGAGGAGGGAAGACATCCGATGAGTATTGTTTTTATTTCTTTTTTTTAAACTACTAGCCCTGCCAATATACTGGCCCTGCCTATCTATAAGTGGCCCTGCCTGCCTATATACTGGCCCTGCCTACCTATAAGTGGCCCTGCCTGCCAATATACTGGCCCTGCCTACCTATAAGTGGCCCTGCCTGCCTATATACTGGCCCTGCCTGCCTATAAGTGCCTCTGCCTGCCTATAAGTGCCCCTGCCTGTCTATATACTGGCCCTGCCTGCCTATATACTGGCCCTGCCTGGCTATGTACTGGCCCTGCCTGGCTATGTACTGGCCCTGCCTGGCTATGTACTGGCCATGCCTGCCTATATACTGGTCCTGCCTGGCTATATACCGGCCCTGCCTACCTATATACTAGCCCTGCCTGGCTATATACTGTCCCTGCCTGCCTTAATTACTGGCCCTGCCTGGCTATATACTGCCCCTGCCTGCCCTAATTACTGGCCCTGCCTGGCTATATACTGGCCCTGCCTGGCTAATTACTGGCCCTATCTATAAGGGGATAACACAGGAGGGCCCTAAAATCTATGGGGGAGATATTACAGGGGGCCTACAATCTACAGGGGGGGCTATACACCGACCTACAGGGGACAGCATATCTACCTACAGTGGGCCTATATACCTACCTATTTAATGGTGGGCAACATTACTACCTACTTACTAAATGTGGGGCGCCCATAACAGAGGTGGGAATCGTTAGCAAAGTGCTGATAAAGTGGGGATTCTAAGATGTTTGTGTGTTACATTCTGCAGGGACGAGTTGCGGCTGGGAGAAGTGGTTATGGCGGTCTGGGCGGAAGGAGAGGAAAAGGGAAAAAGAACGATTCAGGGAACGACTGATCAGAGAGGATGTCTCCTAGTGAGTCCCCGGTGTCAGGGGTTATTTTGCTTCTATATTCCATCAGTGCTATAGTCTGTCATGTAACGGTGACCTGAGCTGGTAATGTTTATATTTGTTTCTTTGAGTAGTTTGTTTTTGTTTTTTTTTTTTTTTTGGGGGGCCCAGTACACCTCTCTGCCCAGGGGCCCATAGTGCTGTTAAGACGGCCCTGCCTATAACCTGCCTATAGAGACATATACCTGCCTATAACCTGCCTATGGGGAACATATACCTGCCTATGAGGGACATATACCTGCCTATAACCTGCCTATGGGGAACATATACCTGCCTATGAGGGACATATACCTGCCTATAACCTGCCTATGTAGGACCTATACCTACCTATAACTGCCTATGGGGGACATTAAACTGCCTATGGAGGACATATACCTGCCTCTACATACCTATGGGGGATATTAAACTGCCTATACCTGCCTATGGGGTACATTAAACTGCCTATACCTGCCAATGGGGGACATTAAACTGCCTATACCTGCCTATGTAATTTTATTGGTATCCATTTTTATTTTTTAAATTTACCAGTAGCCGCTGCATTTTCCACCCTAGGCTTATACTCGAGTCAATAAGTGTTCCCGTTTTTTTGTGGCGAATGTAGGTGCCTCGGATTATATTCGGGTCTGCTTATACTCGAGTATATACGGTAGAGATCACTTTTATGCAAGGTGCACAGATTTTATTGTTCAAAGGTGTGGCATAAATACAGAATAATTCTGATTATCACCTATTCATGCATAATTTATATAACAAAAACCTGTCAGGTCAAAATGCACACTACACCTCCAGATGAATTTGTTGCGGTGTGTAGTTTCCAAATTGGGGTCACTTTTGGGGGATTTCCTCTGTTCTGGTACTTAGCGGGCCCTGTTAATGCAACAGGGTGTGCTCCAATCATTCCAGCAAAATCTGCACTCCAAAAGCACTAATAGCGATCTTTCCCATCTGAGTTCTGCCAAACTTCTAAACTATACATTATGAACACATATGGGGTATTTCTACACTTGGTAGAAATAGGGAAACAGGTTTTGGGGTGCTTCTCCTGCATTTCTAGTGAAAATAAAAAAAAAATGGGACTAGAATTTCAATTTATTGGAAACAATTTTAATTTTTCATTTTCACAACCTGATTCTAAAAATTTCTGTTAAAATCCTGTGGGATCAAAATACACACTATACCCCTAGATGAATTTGTTAAGTGGTGCAGTTTTCAAAATGGAGTCGCTTTTGGGGGATTCCTCTGTTCTGTTACATGGGGGGGCCCTGTTAATGCAACATGAGGGCCTCCAACTATCTAAGCAAAAACTGCACCCCAAAAGCCAAATATCACTCCTTCTCTTCTGAGTCTTGGCACACGTCCAAAATGTACTTTATGACCACCTATGGGGTATTTCCACACTCAGGAGAAATTGGGCAACAGGTTTTAGGGTGTATTTTCTCCTGAATTCCTTGAGAAAATGAAAAATTTTGGACTAAAAGTTTAATTTATTGGAAAAGTTGCAATTTTTCATTTTCACAACCCGATTCTAAAAATTTCTATGAAAAGCTTGTGGGGTCAAAACACACACCATACCCCTATATAAATTTGTTGAGTGTTGAAGATTCCAAAATTGGGTCATTTTTGATAGATTACCTCTGTTCTGGTACCTGGGGGGGGAGGGGGCTCTATTACTGCAACATGAGGGCCTCCAACCATTCCAGCAAAATCTGCAATCCAAAAATTAAATAGTGCTCCTTCCCTTCTGTGTCCCGCCACACGTCCAAAATATACTTTATGACCAAATGTAGGGTATTCCTGCACTTAGAAGAATTTGGGCTACAGGTTTTGGGGCGCTTTTTTCTCCTGCAACTGCTATCAAACTTGTAAGCCTCCTAACTTCATATAAAATGTAAAATACATTAAAAAAATGATACCGACATAAAGTAGATATATGGTAATTATTAGTTATAACATTTTTTGTGTGGTATGTCCATCTCTCTTACACACATAAAATGTAAAATTTTGAAAATGATGACTTTTTCCAAACATTCACATTTTGATATTTTTCACAAATAAACAAGAACCGTATGGACCAAAATTTATGACTAACTAAAAGTACAATGTATCACCAAAAAACACTCTAAATCACATGGATAGGTAAATGTATTAAAAAGTTATTACTTCAAAAGATGATAAATGTCAGAAATGTCAAAAAAGTTTTATGCTTAATCTCTTCATAAGGTTTCCCAGAAGGTGATAGGTCCTTTTTAATATACAATGTATTTTTGCTGTCAAAATAACAGAAACCTTGAAAGACCCCCATTTTAAGTCAATAGAGTTTGTTGTGTGCCATTCTTAACTGACATATTGATGGATCCGATACAGTGTAATAGTTTAATAAAAACCATAGCACAGATATAAACAAAGACTAGGATAGGTTTATTAATGCTGTCTAATACGTAGACAGTGTGTATTTACACCTTAACCTTTGACTCCTATATGTCCTTTAAGCTACACATTCAAGCCCTTACCTCTGCCTGTTGGCTCCACCCGAAAAATATTTCTCAAAACCCTCATTTCTCAACTTTAAAACTACAAAAATGATAGTCCATTGCCTTGTCATCTCCCACCTAGACTACTGCAAAATATTTCTCTGCGGCCTCCCATCTGCACTCTGCTCCCCTTCAATTTATCCTTAACTTCATTGCCTGGCTGATCCACCTCTTTCCTCGCTACTTGTCTGCCTCTCCTCTCTGACAAACTCTTCACTGGCTACTCATTGCCCAGCGAATCCTGTTCAAGTTACTAACTATGACTTAGAAAGCTCTCCATAATCTCTTCCCTCCATACATTTCCGCCTTAATATCCAGATACCTCCCCTCGCCGCTCCTCACAGGACCTTCTTCTCTGCTCTCCTCTTGTTAGCTCCTCACACAACCGTCTCCAAGACTTCTTCTGTGCTTCACACATACTCTGGAACTCACTACCCAACATCTAAGACTCTCTTCTACCCTCACTAACTTCAAAAGCAACCTGAAGACTCATCTTTTTAGGATAGCCTACAATTTACAATAACCCTGCTGCGCTTGCATCACACCACAAACATGTCGGCCCCTCACCTTCTGTCTCTTTCCTTCTTCCCTGTAGATTGTAAGCCTTTGCAGGCAGGGTCCTCTCTCCCTCTGTACCAGTTGTAAGTCATTTAGTGTTACCATGGTACTTTGGACCTGTTACACTGACGAGCAAAAGGGTATCAATGTTTTGAACTTTTGTCTTTCAGGCTTCGTTTCTCACCATCCACTAAAGCTTTGAACGTGAGACTATCATCATTTTATAGACAATCATCTTTGGCCTTTTCTGTCAGTAACTTTGTTGAATAGAATTATTATGTCTAAATCTAGGAATTTTGTGAATTATATTCAGAAAGGGACATTTACTACATTGCTGGTTAACGGACTTGCAACAACCCTCATTGATATCTTATAGGGTAGTTGTCAGTGGTGCCCCTTATCTCCGTTACTTGATCTTGTTCTGGATCCTTTATTATACCATCTTCAACCTCTGGGCGTTAGCAGACAACATTCTTCTGATTTTGTATAACCCACATGACACATTACCTAAAAGCATTCAGGTCTTACAAGATGTTGGAGCCCTATCAGGTTAGTATATTAATATGGACAAAATAAATGCTATGGTGTTAAAAGGCCCATTTAAGCCCTCTTGGGCTCATCACTACCCCTTTAAGTGGTGTAACTTACTGCTTCTCTATCTGCAGGTTACTGTTACTAAATTCCCCACTCAACTTTATAAATATAACATCACCCCTTATATAAATTATTTGGAGTGGACGTTTACAGACTGGATTAATTTGCAGTTATAATATGTAGTTAGGGGCAATCTTATCAAACTAGTTGAGTTTCTGAGACTATTATAATTAAAGGTGTTGTCTTACTATAAAGATTGCTTTTTATGTTAAAGATGTTGCAAAAACAAATCATTTTGCAATATGTGTCTATTAACAGTATCCTATCTATTCCTAGATATCCCCTCTAGTATGGGCTGCATCAGCTCCTCAGGTCGCTATAGCTACAGACCTGTTCAATTTCTCCTGATAGGCTGCCATCATTGGTCACTATAGCTACAGACCTGGTGTCCTCAGCAGCTCATTACCGCAGGCCAGTAGTAGCCAGTAAAGCCAGTAAACAATTCAAAATGAAACTGAGAAAACAGGACTGAGGTAAGATGAATCAATGTAGTGAGACAACCTCTTTAATGCATTAATTACAGCTTTATATGAGGCCTAAGGATGAGTGCAGTATAAATGTGCTTTTCAGTTGTTTTATATGGAATGGTAAAAGACCCTGAATCCCACTGATTATCTTACAACAACCCAAAACTAATAGAGGAATCAACCTGCCAGATGTTCAGGCATACAACACTGAGGCTTTATTATGGATTGTAGCGGATTGGACACAGCGAACAGTATTTGCAAACTTGAACTCAGATCACTACTTTTTGGGGAACACCTCACTCTCTAACCTCTTACATCAATCCTATCAGTTATTTTCAGAATTTCAGAAAACAAAACCTCTCTTAATGACAAAAATGAGGAACGAGAAACATCTCACCCTCCCACCTCTCAGGCATCCATGTTTCGCACCTCTCTTGCGAATCCTGATTTTCAGGAGGGCTAATCACACAGGGAGTTTTATTCATGGAAATGAGGGAGCATTAATTTGGTCTATCATTTATTGGTTGTGGATGCACACAAAATGATGTCCCAGAAGCATCTCTTCCCCAGAGCAGGGATCACCTTTTTTCCTTATCTTTGTGCCACATTTTGTTAC
>JAODAL010048906.1:0-28600 GCA_025379985.1 Phyllomedusa bahiana | reverse complement strand
ATAACCGGCCCACACACCCAATGACCAAATTTCCCCAGGAGGGGGGTTTGGGTCTGTGCAAAACCTTTCGCTAGAGCTTTCCAAGGGTTTTCCCGGCAGGGGCAGGGGAAATGAAAGAGACCTCGGGCCTGTGGCGTGGACCTTTTTCCGAGCAAAAAATAAACACGGGGCGAGGGAAGTCCTTGAAACCCTGTCTAGAGTGGGCCACCTTTAGTGCCCGGAATCAAAGCATAAGACTTCCGAGCCCCGGGGAAATGACCAGCCACAAAGGGGGCTTTTCCCCCCACTCCAGAATCTTCCTCCTGATCCAGCGCACAAAATTTTGCCGGGTAGGAATTTTTTTGGAGACCGGGGCGGGAGCCCCCGGAACCAACCTTTGGGGGGGAAATAAAGTGTTGTGACATTTTTTTCCCTTAAACCGACCAAAATCCGGCACGAGAAAGGCATAAAGCCTTGACGTTTTTCTCAGCGGGGCCGGAAATTATAAAAATCAAACCGAAAAAAAAAAAAAAACCACCAGGGCTTGGCGGGGGTTAAGATGTTGGGGCCGCTGAAGTAAAAACAAATTTTTTGGGCCCCTTTAAAGTTAAAAAATTGGGTGAAGACCCCCCTCCAAAATTTTCCCCCCACTCCTCAAGGGCAACTTGTTTGGCCAAGTTTTCCCCGGGTTCCCCAATGGCATAGTTCCGCCCCACCGGGGCAAAAAGGGGTCTTAGAGAAAGAACCCACATGTGCGAATCTTCCCTTTTGGAATTTCTCTGTTGGGGGCCAACCCGCCCCCCCGGGAAAAGGGGCCCAATCCACCCCCAAAGAGAACGGTCTCTGGGAAAACAGCCCGGACCAAGACGGGAGCGGGGGAGAAGCCTTCTTTAGATCCAAAAACCCTTCCAGCCCCCGGGGGAAAGGGCCCCAACATCTTTGGGGTTTTTCGCATTCTTCCAGAAAAGGCCACGATGGGAGCCACCGGGGGTGGAGAAGGGGGAAAAAAATTTTCCCGGGTAAAAAATTTGCAAAGGGCCCAGGAAGCGCTGAAACGCCCGAAACCGACAGGACGGGGCCCATTGTAGAAACCCGGCAAAGGAGTTTTGGGGCCGGGTCCATTTTTTTGGGGCCTTCAGCCGAGACATGTAGCCGGGGGAAAGGTAGGCGGGCCCATAAAATAAACATTTCCCCACTTGGCGTACAGTGGGTTTGCTCCCGGCCAACTTGCAAAAACCGGGCGTATTTGGGCCCCCGGGGGGCCTGAAAATCGGGGAAAAAAACCCAGGAGGGCCATCGGGTACACTAAGACCGGGTGTACAAGAGACCCCCGGAAGACATCGTTGACGATTTCTTGGAACACCGCGGGAGCGTTCCCAGAGCCCAAAGGGCATCACGGGGTACTCAAAATGTCCATCTGGGGTATTAAAACCCCGGGCCCCCCACTCGTCCCCCCTCCCGAATTCAAAAGGGGAAATACCCCTTTCGCAGACCCAATTTGGGAAAACACTTTTCCCCCCCTTGAAAAACCGGCCCAAACCAGCTCTGAACCCAGTGGGAAGGGTAGGGGTTTTTTTAACGGTGATCTTTTTTGGGACCCCGGGTAGTCTATACAGGGAGGGGGGGGAAAACCTTTCCTCTTTTTGCACGAAGAAAAAACGGTTTCCGGGCGGGGGAGGGGGACTTAAGAATGAACTTTTTTTTTACAGTGATCCCCTAAACCCCCGTTCAAAAGGAAAAACACTGGGCCCCCCGGGTTAGGGATTTATAGTGTATTTTCACCTCGCCGAGATTTTAGTACCTCGGTCCCCTTTTTGGGAAAATTCTTTAAAGTTATTTGTTGTTTGTGATATCTCGTAACCCCCCTTTGAAAACCCTTTAAAAGTTTTTTTGGGGGTACTTTGATGTCTGATCAAGACGGCAGTGGAAACAAAAGTGTTTTTGGCCGCCAATGGTTTTCCCAATGTTTAGTTTATATTCTTTTTAATGTCAAGGTCTTAACTCTAACCTGAAGAAGGGCCCTCCTCTTGGGAGACCTGGGGCGAAAAAAACCCGGCCCTGGTATTCGGGGCAAGAACGAAATTAAAATAGAGGGGGGCACTTTAATTTCCCTAAAAGCACCTTTATGGGATATCTTAGGGAGCGTCGCAGGAAAAAAGGAAAAAGGGGGGAAGGGGCAATATTGCAATCTACGCCTGCCCCATATTGTTTAAAAATTCAAATATGGATCCAGGGGGGCGTCTCTGATACTTAAAAGGAACTCGGGGGGGATCCCTTTTTCTTTATGTTATATTTTCCCAAATGTAGGCCAACTAAAAATTTCTGGGGCCAAGTATTGGCTAAGCTATCTCGATCCCCCTCCGTCGGCTTTTTTAAATTAAAGGGGGGGGGGTTTTTTAAAATTTGTTTTTTTTCAGAAACTTATAAACAAATTTTTCACTTGGGCCCCCCGGTAACTTTTGGGGACAGAAAGGCATTGTCCAGGGGGTTTTCAGAAAATTTAAATTTTTCGAAAGGTTTTCACCCTTTTTGGACTTATGGGGATTGCTCACCCGCAAAAAAAGGTGTTTTTTTTTTTTCCAAACCCACCCCCTCTCACCCCAAATCAAATTACATTTTCAAATTTTTTGGGCCCAGGGTTGATGAACCCCCGGAAATCGGATCGAAAACAGGGTCGGATCACGCCCCCTTTAAAGGTAGAAATTTAAAGGGGTACGAACTCTTCTAAAACGGATTTGCCCCCTGGGGGACTTAATGATCCCTTTTTGGGAAAATCCGATACATGGGGAGGATTGGGGCAGCATTACAAAATATTTTGAGAAAAAGTACCAGCCTCATACCAGCAGTTTTATGGGGGGCCAAAAAACAGTACTTGGGGCAAATGAAAAGCGCGAGAAACGGCGACTAAAAAAGGGCCCCGACGACAGAAAATGGACAGAGTTTGTTACGGGAACTTGGGATTTTTGGGAAGGTGGCCGGGGGAACGCCCAAATAAACCCCCCTCGATCCAAACTAAAAGAGTTTGGCGATGCACTTTGGAAAAGGCTTTAAAGTTTTTTAAAAAGGCAGAAAAAATTATGAAAGAGCCCAACAAAGCTCACACTCTCCCTACCGGACTTCGGGAGGATAGAGTGCGTCTTAGCCCCCAGGTTTTGGGGGAAAACAAAAAGGGGTGTCCCGGACCCTACACCCCAAAAACCATAGCAGATTTTTTTCCAAAGGGAATATTTTTCCCAAAAAGCTCTACAATTTTCCCGGGTTTGCCCTCCCCCACAGATGGGACGGACCCGGGATAGATATTAAAGGAGTTTTCTTGACTAAGTGGGGGGTTTCCCCCGTCTTTTCATCAGTACTTTGGGTTCTTTAAAAAAGCGGAGATAGACGGGGAAAGATTTTTTGCGGGTGTCCCTGCACCCTCGTGTCGGGCGCAGGCACACCCGCAACGCGCACACCCCCTGCTGGGGGGTTTGGGGCCGCGGCCCGATGCCCCGGGGCCCCGGACACCCCGGGGTGTCACGGGTACACTTACCCCCACCGCTCCGGTCCCCTCCTGCGCCGCGCTCCTGCTCCGGCCCCGGGGGCGCGCGCGGGCCCCCCGCGCGCGGGCCGGGCCCGGGAAAATTTTTAAAAGGGGCAAAGGGGCCGGTGGGTTGGTTTCAACCGGGCACGGGCCCATTTTTAAACCCTGCCCTCCCACACCTTCCGAATCAAAGTGCCTTTTGCCTGGAGAGGAAGCGTTCCTAATTGGGCTTGTTCCTTTCTGTTACCGTACCTTCTGCCTCCGTCCCTTGACCACGAACCTTTGCCGCCTGTCCTGACCTTCTCCTGTCCCCACTACCCAGCCGGGTTTAACGGGTTTTGTACCACCAAAACCTCGGGGCCACCGCAAGCAAGCAAAGTCAGGGGGAGCGACCTGGGGCCCAAACCGCCGCAAACAAGTCCATCCCCCCTTTTCGGCGGGCCCCTTTGGGGAAAACCGGGCCTCTTTGAAAAACCCCTTCCCCTGGCGTGGCCCTTTCATCATTTGCTTTTTGGTGGGGCCCGGAACCACTACCACATCCCCTAACAGTTTTTTATTCGGCCATGGTTTCCCCCCAAGGGGGCCCCCTACCGAGCGTCCCCCGCCCCCCACCCACCATCGGGCTCCCGCAATTAAGCAAAATCGCCAGCAAGCGCAAACAGCTGAACCCAACCCGACCCACTTTTGATGCAGCGCTCCTGGGCCCCCAGCAGCACAAACGGCGGGCCGGGGGCTCAAGCAACAGCAGTCTTCTCCGGGGGCATCCGCGGCCCTAAAAAACCCCCTTGGCCATGCCGACGAAGTTTGAGGGGGGGCTCCAAGGCCTGCAGGGGGTTTATCCCCCAGGGCTCTCCACGGGGGAAAATTTTGGCTGGTCAGTTCCCGGGCCGAGGGGAAATCCAAGGTGGCCTTCGTGGTTTAGTCTCCTATCCGGAAAAGCCCTGGCCCGGGGGACGCCACTTTGGGGGCCGAGGCGTCCTATCACAGCGGATCTGGGGAAAATTCTTGCAGGATTCCGCGGGGTCCCCTTGAGGGCCCCCCCGCGCCTCGCTGCGAAAACCGCTTTATTAAACCTACAGCGGGGAACTCCCCCCGTTTGGCCACCCCCCCCACGCCGGGCAATTTCGCACCTTAGCCCCCTGAATTGGGGGGAATGATGCGCTTTTCGCCACGTTCAAAAAAGCCCCTTTTGGGCCCCGATCAAGGATGCCCTCGCCCCCCGGGGCCTCCGACGTCATTAAAATGAGCTCCCTCCATCGGCTAACCGAAATTTTAAAAATCCCTTTTTTCGGGGAGACGGGAGGACTCCGCCAGGGGGCCGAGCCAGCTCAAACAAAGTCGGCTTTCCCCTTTGGCGCCAGTAATTTCAGCCCTCCTCCCCGCCTCCCTTCCAGCCACCTTGGGAAAGGCCACAATGGACAGTACCCCCTGTCCCCCCGCAAGAGCTTGCCCGAAAGGCCCTGAAAAGGGGGTTGTGTCCCCCTACTTCGGGGAGCCCCGAAAACTTTCCCTAGGGTTGCCCCACTCTTCGACAACCGCCCGGGAAACGCACCACCTAGATTCGTGGGGGAGGCGTCCCTAGGGGTGGTAATCCCTCTCCCAAAGGGGCCCTGTTGCCAGCTCTGGGTTAAATCCCCCCAAATTTCCCGGGAAACCCTCGTTCCGAGTTTCGGCCTTTCCTGGGTTTCCGGGTCGGCGGGGAGCTTTTTTTGGTTTCTTCTTGGTGACCAAGTTTCTCCTTTTCGGGGGTCCGCCTAACCAACCCTTTTGGGCATCTCCCCCGTCATGGGGAAAATATTAAGCGACTTTCCCTCCACTAAACCCGGGCTGAACCATGGGCCCCACAAAAAAGGACCCTGAAAAGGGAAAAGGGTCCCCGTTTTTTCGTGGGTTTCCCCCTTCTTCCTCGGGGTTCACTGGGGGTTTTCCCTTGGGTACAGCGGCACGCCCCTATGCGGGGTTTGGAAACGGTGAATTTTGCGTTGGGGCCCGGACTGGCCCTTCCCCTTTGTCTTTTGGCACCCCGCCGGGTGCGCCCCATCCCCCCACATCCCTCTCAAGGGCCCCTTCCTGGTTTACCGCAACCTTTTCAGGAAATTCCAAGAAGGTTTTTTTTTTCCGGGGAGGGAACTGAGACACTTTCCTCCTCATCGCCCAAGGGTTGCCCCATAACCCGCACCCGGGGCCAATCCCCCCCGGGGGAGGGTCTTTCCCCTCTCCGTACCCGAAACCCCGGGCAATTGGCCGGGCCATTAAAGAAAACTAAAAAAGGGTTTCCTTTTCCCGCAAATCTACTTCTCCGGGGGGTGCCCCGGGTTTTTTTTTTGTGGGGAAAAAAAGATGATCCCCGGGGAACCCGGGGATTGACTAAACCCGGGGCTAAAAAAAGATCACCCAAAAACCGTTTCCTCCCGGGCCGGGGCCTAGCTGTCCTTGGGGCCAAATTGCCAGGGGCCCTTTATAAAATACTTAACCCCCCCTCTGGGGGTTAAAACGGGCTTTTTGGGGAGTCACTGACCGTTTTTCCAAATGGCTCATTTTTTTCCCCTTTCCGGGGCCCTTTCCCTTTTGCCCCCTCCCGGGTCGCCAAATTTTTTTTTTAACACATTTTTCCCTCTGCAAAGGGCTCCCCTTACACATAGTCCCGGACCGGGAATCCATTTTTCTCGGATTTTGGCAGGCCTCTGCTCGCTACCCGAAAAAAAAAAAAAAAAAAAAGGAACGGACCTCTCCCTCGTACCACCCACCCAACCAAAGGGGAAAGGGGGAGGGTTTAAACAACCAAGGAAATTATCTCCGCCACCACTCTTTTCCAAAAAAATGGGTTGGTTTCCCTCTAATACCTGGGCGGAATTTTAAATAAAACCCTGACTCGATTCCGCTGGGGGATCCCCCTTCCCCCTTTGCTTTGTCGGCCAAACCCCGCCCACCCCCCTTTCCCCCTCTGCCCTCTGCCCCCTCCCATGTCCCGCTTTTGGGCCCGTCCGGGCCTAAACCCATCCCCCTTTTCTTTGGGGGGAACCGCCAAATCCCGCTTTTAGGCCCCCCGGCCCCTTTTGAAAACCCCCCCAAACGGGCAAAAAAAAGACCCCCTCCGTCCTTTTTTCCCGGGAAAAGGTGGCGGGCTCCAATAAAAATCCTTTTAAAGTCCCCAGCTACAACCGGGGCCCCCCCTTTTTTTTGGTCCCTTTTAAAATCCCCGAGGCCAAATTTCCGGTTTGGGCCTTAAAAGCTCCGCTCCCCCACCTTTCGCACCCCCAAAATCCTTCCCCCTGTCCCCCCTACTGAAGCCGGTTTACCCTTTAAACCCCTTTTCTCGTCCTGGGTTTCCCCCGTTCCCCCCCCGTAGCTGATTTCCCCCAAAATTTTTTCCCAAAGGGGATTTGGCCACAAAAAACGGTTCGGGGAAAACGATTTTTTTTGGGGGACTGGGAAGGGGTTTGGGGGGCCCGAAAAAGGTTTGTGGGACCGGAGGGGAAAACCCCGGAAGGGGCCCCTTGTCCCCAAGTTTTAACGGGGGCCCGAAAGAGGGGAGGCCTAAGGGGGGGGGTACTGTTCGGGGGTCCCCCGGGGACCCTCGGTGGGGCCAGGGACACCCCAAAGCCGCAAACACCTCCCCACGGTCGGTTCCGCGGCCCGTTTCCCGGGGCCCGGAACCCCGGCGTGTCCCCGGGGACCTTACCCCTTTCCCCGCTCCTGGGGCCCGTCCCCGGGGCGCGCTTTCCCGCTTCCGGCCGGGGGCCCGCCCCCCTCGAGAGCGCGCGCCACCGGGCCGGGAAATTAAAAGGGGCAGTGGGGCCGGTGATTTTTTTTTCAAACCGGGCACGGTCCCTAATTTTTTGCCCTGCCCCTTCCCCAGCCCCCTTGCCGAATCGATAGTGCCTTGTGCCGGGGAGGGGCTTCCTAAGGTCTTGTTCCGTTACTTTTACCGAAACCCTTTTTGCCTCCGTCCCTTGACCACGAACCCCTTTTCCCGCCGTTTCCGACCTTCTGCCCCGTCCCCGACAAGAGCCCCCTTCACATTTTGTTCCAAAGCAAAAACCCCCCGGCTGCCACCGGGAAGCAAAACCGTCAGGGTACGACCTGGGAGAAAACCCCCCCGCAGCAAGTCCATCCCCCCTTTGCGGGGGGCTTTTGGTGAAAACCGGAAACCCACTTAGACCCCCGGGTTTCCCCCGGGGTGGCTTACATTTATCCTTGTGGTGGCCAGTGGATCCACTACCCCAAACCCAACAGAGATTTTGGGGGGTTTTTAAGGGAAACCCCCCCCTGGGAAACTCCAGGGCCCCGGACGGGCTTACTTACCTTTATCGGTCTTTCAATTGCACTTCCCGAATTTTTATATCCTTATATAACCCCCTTTCTGCAGGGTTCCCGCCCACCGGGGCAATGTTAAAATCAACATCACCCTAAAACCCAAAATGGGGGGGGGTCCCTTGGGTGCGGTATTTACGGGCCCCTAGCACTAAATGGGAAAGCCGATATGAAAATTTTTTTCCCAAAAAAAATTGGCAAATAGACTGCCAACCCCCATGAGCACCTGGTTTCACAAAGGGTCAAATAAAGGGTTTATCCCGGGGCCCACAAGGGGGGGGTAATAAACCCAAAAAAGGGCCCTTTATCTCATTGATATTGTAAATAGAGAAAAGGGTCAATAAGCTCTTTTGTTAAGCCTTGAATGAGCAGAAAAAGGCATTGATCGCGCTAGATTGGTCCTTCATGTTCCATACTCTGCGGGCCTGGTGGTATGGAGGCCGCGCTTGTTAGCCGCGCTCCTGGGGGCTCCTACTCAAGACCCATCCGGCTTCCATTAGACTTCCTCATGTGCTTTATATCGTCTAAATAACAATCCACAATTGGAACTAGACAGGGATGCCCCACTTTTCCCCCCCTTTTGTTTGCCCTTTGTATTGAGCCCTTGGGCTGCAGCGATTAGACAATCAGCCAGACGTTGAAGGTATCTTGGTAGGGTCGGGAGGTTTCAAGATATCGCATTGAGGCGATGAGCGAATTGCTAACACTTACTGACCAAGTTATGACGCTACCTAACTACATTCTCTTCTAGACAAATTTTAGTACCCTATCAGGTTATAAGATAGATACGGCAAAAAAACGGGAGGCATGCCTATTGGCATTCTCGAAAACCCTGGTGTGACCATCTCAGGACAACTTAATAATTACCGTTGTAAGGGGACTGCTCTCCAAATACTCTTGGGGATTTTTTTGACCCCAGAATAACCCTTCTCTTTTTAGACATAACTACCCCAAAATTAATCACAGAAATAAAACAATTACTGGATAAGATTGAACATGTTGTCTTATACCCTGTTCGTGTCGGGTTCGCCATTGGGCTTGCTATAAGATGTCGGTCCCGTTCCAAAATTTTGTATTTGGTTCGCTGAACGTCTGTCCCAATCCCAGTGCCAGATTGCAATACTGAGATCCAACAAGCCGACTTTATCCACTACATATGGGCCCTTAAGAAGACAAATGATCCCCAAAAGTTGTATTACTAGCAGGAAGGAAACAGGGGGTGGCTTCTCGGAGCCAGACGTCACTAAATATTTTTGGGCAGCACAATTGAGGGTTATCCCAGCCTGGTCACAGACTCTATGCATACGCCAGATGGATTGGAGCTTTGAGAAAATATGGATGTGCGCCTATGCACCCCAACTCCTTTGCTTTGGCAACCACAAAACTAAAATGGAAACCCCACTGCTAGTTTCCAATGTCCTTTGACCGCGGTTCGTTTGGCAGGAAGTGCTGGATAGAATTTGGCTCCGCTCTAAGGCGCTCTCCCATGACATCCTTTCTGCTTCATCCTCAACTTGGGTGGGGGGCAGATGATTAAAGGGGGCGCCCATGGTATCAAAGCAAATTATTTCACTTGGCTGAGCATTGGACCCACGTCTGTTTAAGGATAAAGCCCTTCCAGGAGCTGCAATCTCAGTTTGGGCTACCATCCTCTAGCCTTTTTTCATATTTACAAATAAAGCACTATATGGGCTCGGTGCTGTGAGCAGATAGGGTATCCAAACCCTCTACTTTTGAACAAATCAGCCGAGCTGGAATCTCTACTAAGGGCTGATCTCGGCTATAGACCAAGTGAAGTTTATCTCCAGAAACAGGAGACACCTTAGCACCGCACGCGCATAAAATAATCTTATATGGAGAGGGTTCTTTGGGTTTCCGCACTCTCACAGGAAAAGTGGCAAAGTATTTTGGTCTAGTAGTGTAGAGCGATTGCGTTGGCTATCGAGATCCGTCGATAGTCGATAGTCGGAGCCGCTATCGATAAGGTTTTTCGATAGTAGCATCGATTTATGCGCAGATGACCATTAACAGTCTATGGGAGAGAGCAACAACAACCTTCATTATTAACACCCAAACAAGGCTGAGAAGCTGAAATTAACCTCCACAACAGTCGAAAAATGGATAATGTGCTACATCTTAGGCAAATCACACTTATGTTATAAAAAGTCACAGAAAAAAAGTCACAGAGCCATTACTATCCCTGATCTTGTACCCACAGCCTGACCCTTAAACCTGCATCACCACACAAATTAAAGAAGTGCCAGAGAAGGCAGTAGATTAGGGTGAACCAGTCATGTTTACATGAACGGACATTGAATATCCGCCTGTCCTGGAACGGCAGCATGAGCCCCAAACCTGTGCATGACCCCACAATTAAAAAAGTGGACACAAAAAGGAGTCTTTCAACCACCAATTTTAGTTGAACCTTGAATTGACTATACTGCCTGGGCCACAGCATGAGCCCCAAACCAGCATGACCCCCACATTTAAAAAGTGCCGGAAAAAGAGTCTTTTCAACCACCATTTTTAGTTTCACTGGACATTGACTATACCTGTCGCAGGGCCACAGCTATAGCCCCATACCTGCATACCCCCAGATTTAAAAAGTGCCGGAAAAAGTAGTCTTTAAAACCACCATTTTAGTTCACTGAACATTGACTATACTTGTCCCCTGGGCCACAGCATGAGCCTCAAACCTGCATGACCCCCAATTTAAAAGTGCCGGAAAAAGGAGTCTTCCAACCACCATTTTAGTTTCAACTGGACAGTTGACTATACCTGTCCTGTGGCCACAGCATGATCCTCCACAACCTGCGAATACCCCCCCACATATTAAAAAGTGCCGGAAAAAGGAGTCTTTCAACACCATTTTAGTTGGAACTGGACATTGACTATACCTGTCCTGGCGCACAGCATGAGCCCCAAACCTGCAGGACCCCAACATTTAAAAAGTTGCCGGTAAATAGGAGACTTCCAACCACCATTTTTAGTTCACTTGGACTTTGACTATACCTGTCCTGGCCACAGCAGTTATCCCCAAACCTCTGCATGAACCCCCACATTTAATAATCTGCCGTAATAAGGAGTCATACAACCACCATTTAGTTTTGAACAGGACATTGACTATACCTGTCCTGGGCCACAGCAAGACCAGGGCCGGAGTTACAGTGGGTGCGGTGAAAGCCCGCTGGGCCGGTTTCCGTCCCCCCCTTCTATTAACACACACAGGTTTAAGAATGCCCTGATGACGCAGCAACGAAAAACTGATCGAGCGGAAGCAGAGTTGCGGAAGCGGAAGTGTGAGAACTCCACCTTCCTCCTGTACACAGTCCAATACCTGGGTACGCTTTAGCCCCTCCGTAAGAGGTGGACCAATTGAGCTTCACTTGGAAATCACTGGTGGTTAACGCTCCTGAGTACAACCCAGGTGCCCCTTATATCTTGTGCATTCTTTCTTTTCTCATTTTACTCAATAGTGCTGATGGAAATGGTC
Source organism: Phyllomedusa bahiana (assembly GCA_025379985.1). Taxonomy (NCBI): domain Eukaryota; kingdom Metazoa; phylum Chordata; class Amphibia; order Anura; family Hylidae; genus Phyllomedusa; species Phyllomedusa bahiana. Next base: position 17,294 of record JAODAL010048906.1, on the reverse strand, counting down.
CTGAACTTAGTTTTCACTGTCAGTGCTCCAACTTCGCATGTCCTCTAAAATAACACTACATCTGGACAAGTTTTTCCTGTAACCCTCCCTTGACAATTCAGAGAATTTTTATAACAGCTATTTGTTACATGCAAGTTTTTTTAGTACTTTAATTCTGAGAAAACACATTTTTAGAAAATAGGAGGAATCCCACCATGTCTTTGTTTCTCTTTTTCATTGTAATAAATGGGTGTCTCAATACAGGGATTTGATAGCTTGATGTTTAAAGATCGTTGCATAAAATGAAGTTCATTTTGCAATATGATGTCCATAACAGTGTCCTACCTATTCCTGTTTCTGACAAGCACCATCACGCCTTGATCCACTGCTTATGACAATGTGAAGAACAAATGTCCTGTTAGAAAAACAAAATATTTAGAATAGAACCTGTAGTATAAGGCTGCATGCACAGCAAAATGGCCCCCCTAAAAGATCAAAGCATAGACCCTTGAGTCCTACTTGGTCAATTGTGAAGAACAATGTCTTGTTAGAAACAAAATTTTTTAGAATAGACCTGTAGTATAGCTGCATGTCACAGCAACATCCCCCCAAAAATTCAAAGCAGACCCCATGAGCCACTTTGGTCAATCGCGAAAAAATTGTGAAGAACAAATGTCTGTTAGAAACAACATTTTTTTATAATAGGACCTGTAGTATTGCTGCATTTCAAAGGACATAACCCAAAAAATTATGAAAAATGACTTTCTCTCACCACTGTTTAAATTGATGAGGAGAAATGCCACTTAGAAGCCACATTCCAGTTACAAAGGACCAAGATTATTGCTGTATCTCACCAGGCTACATGACCCCAAAAATTTATAGAATATACTTCTCAGCCACTATGAAAAATTGTGAGGGAGAAATTGCCACTTAGAATCCACGAATTCTGTTCTCAAAGGACCATAAATATAGCTGTATCTCAACAGCACATGACCGCCAAAAAATCTATAAATGGACTTCTCCTCAGCCACTATTAAAAATGTGAGGGAGAAATCCACTTGAGAATGTCACATTTTCTGTTCCAAAGGACCAGATTATTGCTGTATCCACAGCAACATGACCTCAAAACCATTGACAATGCGAAAACTTCTTAAGATAAAGTGAGTAAATGATATGTGTTGTCATGAAACCTTCTGACTTTAACAGGTCTCCTCACAGCAAAAGCATCAAAATGAAACTTATGGGGAAATAGAGAATAAAAAATGCAGTAAGAAAATTGATCATTACTTAAAAAGAAAGTTTTCATAGGACCATTTCTGTTTGAAAAGGAATGTGGAAGTATACTGGAAAACTAATTGGATCCTCGGCAATTGGGCACAACATCATCAGATTCCAACCATCCTGATGTATACTTGAAAGAAATATCAAACATCCACAAATCTGTGGAAAGCCGGATTCGTTTGTCCCTGTAATGACTCCTCCCAGCTGTGCTGAAGGTCCGCTCAGATATGACTGCTGGCTGCTGGGCAGGCCAACACCCCTATGGCGTGACGAGCCAGCTCTGGCCATTTCGTCCATTTAGGATACCCAGAAGTCTATTGGGTCCGGAACACCAATATCAAAAACCATCGGTGTTTAGAGCAGTAGTCGTAGCACCATGATCTTAAGCTGATCTCTGTGTGCTGATGTTGTGCCCATGCAATTGCATGCGTTTTGGTGAGGTGGTAACAAAGATTTCCAGAGTCACCCCAGTAGGCTTCTGCCACCCTTTCCTGCTGCTCTGCCGCTACGCCTACTTGCACTCTACTGCTGTCACGTCGCTGATGTTGATCCACCCCGTTATTTTATTGGAAAAACAAATTTTTGGATGAACGTGAAGCAGACACAACAAGATGTCTCCAGTTGATCAATCCAGCAAGGTCCTTTCCATTTCCCTGCATTTTTACTCTACTTATTTGGGTGTGTGGAAGGAAAGTGCTGATTTTTTGTTTTTTGTACCGGGGGATCCCAGGAGGTGGCCACCCAGTAACTTGTTGTTCATTTTGATGGCCTTAATGCGAGGATCAAGTTGGAGGAAATGGAGCATCCTAAGCACTGCAAGTTATAGATGGAGCCTTGATGTTCCCAAGGCCTCGGGTCGGAGGGACACTATCTAAACTGATCTTCCTCATCTTCCTCTCCCCTCAAATCTCGCGCCAACCTCTTTCTAAGGCAGTGACGTCGTAACATCGGAGTCTAGGAATTCTCACTTCCTCCTCCTCCACCGCTGCCTCTCCGGCACAGCTCACACAGGCCCTGACTGTGCCTGAGATGATGCACCCTGAGAGCTGAAGTCGCCACCTTTGCACTTAGCTTCGGACCCCGAACCACTGCCTAATGGAGACCTGATGAAATTTGTGACACTGTCGGGCCTGTGGATTTGACGAGAGAAAGGCACCGTGTCCGCAATCTGTGTCCTCTCCTCCTCCTGTCTCTGGCTTGGACCTGTTGTTTCTGAGTGTCCAACGATCGTCCAGAACTAAGATCACCACAATGCTCATGCTGACGAAGGGCATTGTCTCGCACTGAACCGTTTTGGTGGCTTCTTCAAAAAACGCAAGGATGGTGCAGAGCTCTTTCACCTGCCTCCTACTATCGGTGTTCAATCAACACCTGCACCCTAGGTCCGTTACCGCTGCTTGTCAGGGGCCATGGTGTCACTTTCGACTGCGTATGTGCATGCGCTGCTGCCCAATCAATCGATTGAGCAAGATGGAGTGAGTGGAATTCCAGCACATGATGGCCCACGTCAACAATGAGACGGTTGAGAACCGGGGGAGGGCCGAGCTGAACTTGCACACAGCCATGGCCGGGACGAAGCAGGGTGCGAAACGGCTGAAGTGTGCGAACTGAGACCCTCAGAGCCTTCCTCACAGCAGTCCCAGACCCGTGTAGTCTCTTTAGAAATTTCTGACGACAAGGTTCATGATGTTGCCCAGCAAGGGATGTGCCTCCCAGCCTACCGATCTTAAGGCGGCCATCAGATTTCCGCCTCGTATATCGCACACTCAACTTGCCTGGCACAAGGTTCTTGTCACCCAGTCAATCGCTCGTGTCTCGTTGCAAGCTGCCTTCACAGGCCCTGACCCGTGTGTGGACGGTCACCCAGGCAGATGAATTTCAACCACGGCCTGGTGTCTCGAGGGCACGTGATGCCACCCAGAGGACCTTGGTGGAAAGATCCTCTGCACCAAATCCCTTGCCGGTTTTTGAAGAGCGTGCGCCGAGCCTGATAGCCACCGTCAACCACCAAGTGACATACCACCCCCAGCTCACCCAGTGAGCAGTCACTGAGATGATAGCCGCCTTTGCCGTGCTTACTAGTTCATGATGTCGTGGTTGAGATGGAACTTTATCCGTACACAGAAGGCAGACAACGCGCATGAAATATTTAGATGACACGTGGCTGGCCATGCAGGAACGGTCTTTACTGGCAAAGAAAATGCCTGCTCGGCATCCTGTATTGGGGCAGCGAGGGGCCAATGACTGTGGCGACCCATGCATTGTGTCCACCAGACGGAAAGGCAACATTTTCCAAGGCCAAATGCCTTGGCAATGCCGACCCATTCAGGCTTTTGGCTTTGGATGGATTTGGTTAAAGTGTTTCTTCCTGCTTCCCAAACCTGGGAAGACAGAAAGGCTGGCTGCTAGAACTGGCCGCGTAGCGGCGTGCAGTGCATCAAACTGGCGGAAGGAGAAGGGGTAGGATGGGTCTCTGTGTGGGCTGGTGGATACGTCGAGTGCGACGGTGGAGGCTGAAGCGGGAGGCTGGATCCCTGATCATACTCTGAGAGACATGTGGGCAGCCTGAGGTACGCTTGTGGTGGCGGGAGGAGGAGGAGCGGAGACAGATGGGTGTGACAGTGTTGGAGCCCGGCGTCGGTCTGGGCCTTTTTTTGTGCCAAGTGTCCCTCCAATTCAACTCATGCATTCGCCTGACATGTGATTAGACATGTGGGGTGGAGGGTTATTCATAGACCAATTAAGGTTTCTTTGCATCTACTTATTGCGTTTACGGCAAAGCGGAAATATGACATCGTTGGTGAAATCAGAGGCTTGCCTCAAGAAGCGACCCGGCTTGATAGGGTCCCTGACCTTTTGACGGCGTAAGCGAGTAGCGGGGTTTGCGCGACCGTGGCTGGCGGAATCATGATCACAACTTCTGCGAACCCATGGCCCCGTCCCTTTTTGTGGCGGGACCCGTTATTGAACACTACCCCATTCGTCTTCCCTCCTGTCGTTCCAGTGGATGATGCGCTCGCAAGCAAATTCGTGCGGAAAAAGACGAGGATGGATCCGCAATGTCGTCATCATCATCATCAGACAACACAGTTGACTTGGTCGTCCTACATCTGCATCCAGAACTGCGGGCTGACAAGCCAGGGGCACTGCAATGCGTTCGACCGCGAGACCGGAGATTTTTGCCGATGAACCGTCATCTTCACCTACTCTGAATTGCATCAGTACTGGGCGTCAGAGCAACTAAATCATCTTCCTTGAGTTTTAACAAGCCTTCCTGACCGGCCAACCGAATTTGTCATCAAGAGGTCTTCAGACAATGGATTATCCCACAGTGTGGGTACACGAGTTGACATTTGGGCTGCATTCATGTTGGACGGAATGCTGATGATGCTTGATGAACTGACATTTTGTGGTCGTGACTTCGAGTACGAGGGAGGTAAACTGCTAGAAGCAGGTTGCATTAACCACTGAAGGACCAGATTGGCGACGATGTTCGATACTTAGATTCACTAGGGCCCGTGACCCAGCGATGACAGGCCTGGATGGTCCTGCAACTGACGATTGCCTGCAATGCGTTTGTCCGCCAGCACTGGAAGTAGCACCTCTCTCTCGACCCCTACTTCATGTGCTACCCCCGCTTCTCGCTTACCACCTGCATTTTGCTCCATGTTCAGAAATATAAAAATTTGCGAAGGTATGGATAGTTTTTGGAAAGTCTCTTATTAAAAGCGGCAAATCACAGCTATTCTCAAATCCCTCTAAATCAAATAATAAAATGTGCTGGATTCAAATTTAACTGCAAGGTGTCTATCAACAAATCTGGACTGGGCCAAAAGTCCAAAAAAACACTAATCTGGTTATGTTTTTGAGGTATAATAACGTGTATTTTTTGCACCTTTCAATTCACCTGTAGTTGAATATAATGAATTGCTGTTTTAAGATTTACGTAAATGCAGCGTCAATGAACAGTCTGTTGCGCAAAATCAAAAACACTAACTGGTTATGTTTTGATATAATAACCGGGTATTTTTTGCACCTTTCAATTCCACCTATGGTGAATATAGAATTGCTGTTTTAAGCTTACGTAAGATGCCTGCGTCAGGATGAACAGTGCGGGTGCGCAAAAGTCAAAAAACCACGTAACTGTTATGGTTTTTGATGATAATAAACTGTATATTTTTGCACCTTTCTCCAATTCACCTGTGGTGAGATAATAGAATTGCTGTTTTAAGAATTTACGCGTAGATGCTGCGACAAAGAACAGTGCTGTGTGCAAAAGTCAAAAAACACGTAACTGTTATGTTTTGATATAATAAACGGTATTTTTGCACCTTTCAAATCTCCTGTGGTGAATATAGAATTGCTGTTTTAAGATTTACGTAGATTCCTTGCTTCAATGAACATTGCTGGGTGTGGCGCAAAAGTCAAAAAACACGTAACTGTTATGTTTTGATATAATAAACGGTATTTGTTGCACCTTGTCATTCACCTGTTGGTGAATAATAGAATTGCTTTTTTAAGATTTTTACGTAGATGCTGCGTCAATAACATGCTGGGTGCGCAAAAGTCAAAAAACACGAACTGTTATGATTTTGGAGTATAATAAACTTATTTTTTGCACCTTTCAATCACCTGTGGTGAATATAGAATTAGGCTGTTTTTTAAGATATACTTAGATGCTGCGTCAATGAACAGTGCTGGGGTTGTTCAAAAGTCACAAAACACGTAGACAGTTTGTTTGGATATAATAAACTGTATTTTATCAACCTTTCAATCACTGTTGTGAATATTAGAAATTGCTGTTTTATAGATTTACTTAGATGCTGCGTCAATGAACAGTAGCTGGGTGTGCAAAAAGTCAAAAAAACACGTAACTGTTATGTTTTGATATAATAATACGGGATTTTTTGCACCTTTCAATTCACCTTGTGGTGAATATTAATTGCTGTTTAAAATTTACGTAATTCTTGCGGACAATGAATCAGTTCTGGGTGCGCAAAATCAAAAAAAAACGACTAACTTTATATGTTTGTATATTAATAAACTATTTTTTTGCTACTTTTCAATTCACCTGTGGTGAATATAGAATTGCTGTATTAAGATTTACGTAGTGCTGCGTCAATGTAACAGTGCTGGGTGCGCAAAAGTCAAAAAACACTCTCAGTTTATTTTTGATATAATAAACGGTATTTTTTTCACCTTATCAATTCACCTGAGGTGAATATCAGAATTGCTGTATTATAGATTAAACTATATGCTTCGACAATGAACATTGCTGGTGCGCAAAAGTAAAAAAACCCGTAGACTAGGTTAGATTTGATATAATAACGTAATTTTTGATGCACCTATCAATTCACCTGTGGTGAATATGAACTAATTGCTGTTTTAATATTACGTAAATTGCTGCGTCCAATTGAAAACATGTGCTGGTGGGCAAAAGTCAAAAAAAACACGTAACTGTTATGTTTTGATATAATAAACGTATTTTTTTTGCACCTTTCAATTCACCTGTATTGGGTGAATATAGAATGCTGTTTTAAGATTTACGTAGATGCTGCTTCAATGAACATGCTGGTGATCGCAAAATCATATAAACACGTAACTGTTATGTTTTAGGATAAATGAAACGGTATTTTTTGCACCTTTCAATTCACGCTGTGGTGAATATTAGAATGCTGTTTTAAAAGATATTTCTACGTAGATGCGTCTGTCAATTGAACAGTGGCTGGGTGCCGCAAAAGTCAAAAAAACACGTAACTGTTTTATAGATTTTTTGATATAATAAACGGTAATTTATTTGCACCTTTCAATCACCTGTGGGTGAATATAATAATTGGCTGTTTTAAGATTTACGTAGATGCTGACGGAGCGCGTCAATGAAACAGTTGCTGGTGGCGCAAAGTCAAAAAACACACGGTAACTGTTATGTTATGATATAGATAAACGATATTTTTTGCGACCTTTCCAATTCACCTGTGGTTGATATAGAATTGCTGTTTGAAGATTTAACGTAGATGGCTTTCGCGTCAATAACAGTGCTGGGTGCGCAAAAGTCCAAAAAACAGCGTAACTGTTATGTTTTGATATATATAAACGTTTTTTTTTTGCACCTTTTCAAATCTCCCTTGATGGTGAATATACGTAATATATGCTAGTTTTAAGATTTACGTAGATGCTGCATCAATTGAACAGTTGCTGGTGCCAACAAGTCAAAAAAGCACGTAACTGTTTATTTTTTGATATAAAAAACGGTGTTTTTTGCACCTTTTCAATTCACCTGGTGGTGAATATAAAGAATTGCTAGTTTTAAAGATTTTACGTAGATCTGCCTCAATGAACAGTGCTGGTGCGCAAAAGTCACAAAACACTTAACAGTTTAATTTTTGGATATAATAAACGGTTTTTTTGCACCTTTCAATTCCACGCGTGTGAATATAGAATTGCTTTTTTAAATTTACGTAGATGCTGCGATCACTGAACCGTGCTCTGTGTGCCAAAAGTCAAAAAACACATAACGGGTTATGTTGATATATTAAACGTTATTTTTTATGCAACCTTATCAATCACCTTTGGTGAATTATAGAATTGCTGTATTAAAGATTTACGTATATGCTTGCGTCAATGAACAGTGCTGGGTGCACAAAAGACCCAAAAAAAACACAGTAACTGTGATTTGTTTTCGGTGACGATACAACGTTAATTTGGCAACAAACAACCTGTGCTGACTACAGATTGTTTCTTGTTTTGTAATTTAAGTGCAATGTGGATATCTCAACATTCCAACAGTGTAATGGTTAAAATTGAACACCTATCGAAATGTAAATACTGATAATAAAAGTGGAGTTGTGCAGGCTACACAAAGAGACCTGCAGTTACTAGAAATGATGTTTATCCAATATACAGTTCAGACATGCCGCAAGGTATGCCAGAAAATATTTCAATAGCAAACAGTTCATAATAAAGATATTTCCACTACAATTTTCTACACTAAGTCTTGGTGAACTTTAGCGTGTTCTTAATAAGATAGATCTGTCTGTGTTCGCCTCGGGTGGGCCCCCCGCCCCGCTCGCCACCGCCTTGAATTTACAGCGTGTAGATGCTGCTAGTTAAAATTCTCTATCTACTTACAACAAATGTTAAAATCTCTAATCTAACTAAATTGGAAGTATCACAGCTAATAGTAGAGGTTTCTCTGTGCAGAAATAGACTAAATTTTCGCTGAGCTGTTTGTCCACAGGCAGACGCGGTCCTATCCCTATGAGAGCTCTGATAGACTCTTGAGGGCAGAAACAGAAACCTGTTCTAATGTAAAAACGAGGTCATGTGATTTTTTCCGCCAATCACGGCAACCATACACATCCCCATCCATTGACGTCGCACACACATCTCACCCTGCACAAATCTGTAATCTCATTTGCTGTGCCGTCCAAAATTACAGGAAGCGCCGAAAAAAAGGCGTGATCTTAATAGATGATGTCACAGATTTGAAACCTTAATTAACGCATGATCCTGGAATTTCGATCACCATAAAAACCTTGCCGATTTCAACTTTGTCGATAAAAATCGCTCAACACTAGTCTCAGGCTTCTAGGTCATCTAATTCTATCCAGAACAAAGAAAATCAATTTAAGTTGTTGATGTACTGGTATCACACACCCGCCCTCTTACATAAGCTGATCCCGTCCTCTATACCAGCATGTAATGTTGGATGATGGGGTGAGTCGGGAACAGACGTACGCATGTGTTCTGGGCTGTAACCAAGAAATAAGCTTCATTATTTGGAGGCAGTTACAATTGTTTAGCCTTTGAGATTCTTCATGTTTGGAGTCCCTCTATACGCCTCAGAATTATATTTTAAATATCCCGTTCCTTCGTTGGGGTCTGTAGAATGGGCAGGCTATTTTTAATATAAAGTAACCTGCAGCTAAGTGTCCTGAAATAGCTAGGCACTGGAAACAGGTTTCTCCTCCTCCTTCTAGAGAGGCAATATGTTCACTTTATTAAAGAAATTGAAGAGATATGGAATACCTTAACAGGCCCTTAAGAATGATGAGTTGGAATCTCTTTTGAACATGGTTTGGAAGGCCTGGGAATATTATTGTATTTTTCCAGGAATTTGATAATAGCACACGTGCTAATATAACCTTCCACCCTGCTGATTCGTTTGTATTTGGTGAATTTCTACCTTCTGTGTCTTGTCTCGGTCTACTCCCCGAATTGTAAAGTTTATATTATGACTTTTTCTATAATTTTTAATAAGTCACTGTATCTTGAAATTTTTGTTTAATAGACTTTATAAAAGCACTAAGTCCAGGTGTTCTTCTGCTAAAGTCTATACCTTGAATTTATATATTGAAATTGTATACGTTATGAAATTGTCCTAACGGATGCTCAAAAAAAAAATTTTTTAAATAAAAAAAATACATTTAACAAAAAAAAAGAAGAACCCTTTCTAAAAGGTTCCCGAATGTGGGCCCGACTGGCCTGAGTCTCTGGCAGGGAACAGCGGGTAAACCCCCCCCCCGGGGGGGGACGGTTCCGGGAGGAGGTCAAAGGACAGTCGAAAGGGCCCGGTGGGGGCAGCGACTTGCCTTTTTTTCTCGGAGAATACATCCCAAAGCCTGGTACTCGGCGGCGGGCCTTTTGGCAGGGCTTTACAACGGAGGCGGAAAGTGGAGGCACCGGCGGGGTACCTCCAAGCAATGGCTCTGGCTTTCCCGGTCCCCAATGCGGGGCTTCGTTTTTCCCAATCGAGCGTAGGGGCGTGCTTTTTGCACCCAGGGAACCCTCAATGGATCCCGGGAAAGCACGGGACAGAACGTGGAATCCGATCTTCTCCTTATGTGCGCCCCACACGGAGTGTCACTGGCCGGTTTAGTCTGGGGGGGTTTAAGGGGAGCCCCCCACTGACCGAAGGAAAAAAGCAGAGGCTTCTCCACCCGGACAACAGGTATGGGTTGGGTTCCCAAATAGGGAAAGGGTAAAATTTCCCGCAGACCCTGAGTCCGGGAAAAAGAGAACCCGGGAACCGGCCCAGATCAGTAGTCACCCCCCACTGCATCACAGACGGGGAGGGGGAAACTGCCCCTAGGCCGCCTTTTCCTATGGCACCTGGGTGTGGTTTTTTCCCGGTCACTGGGGACGTAGGGACAGTTTCTGTGGAAATTCCGGCTGGCGCAGTAGAACATAGCTTCTCGGTTCACGACGGTTCAGCTCCTGCCGATAACTGGGCCCGGTCCACTTGCAGGGTTTCCACCTCAGGGGTTTGGGGGACAGCAATGGGGGATGGGGGAAAAACCGGGGCCCAGGTAAAACCGCCGACGGGGCGTGCAGAGCCCTTTTCCGAGCAGCTTTTCCTTTCCTCTCTGCGAAACCTTATATCAATGGGTTGCTACAGGATTATTCCCTGGGGGAGGGGAGGTTCTTGTCCCAAAGTGTCCTTACCCGGCGAAGGCCCCTTTTTGAAGTGGCACAGGGGGGCGATCATTCCACGTGAGCTCGAACCCAGGGTACGGAACTTTACCGCTAGTCACCACAGGGAGTCGCCGCAAAGGGTCAAGAGGGCGGTCTCAGCAGAGGAAGCCGCGCCGCTCTCGAAGACGGTGGGGGGAATTCCTGGGAAAGTCGTAGACAGCAGTCACAGGTCATTCCTGTCCCAAAGGGATTTGCCCAACCAGGGCCTTCCCAGATGTTTCACCCGAAGGCCACCTTAGACCTTCCAGGGAAACTGATCCCCATCAGTTCTATGTGCATAGAGCATGGGTAAAGAAACCCGGCAGAGCTTGGGTTTCCCGGGAAAGCTGGGTGGGTAAAGGGGCCGAAGCTTGGGGGCCCCGCTAGCCAATGGGAACGGGTGACGAGACGGATCACCGACGGGGCCGCAGGGGGGAACGTTTTCTGGGGTGCGAGGAGCTGACGCACATGGCGGAGAGTGGGCCCCAAATGCTGTGCCCGTTGTGCGAGGCGGGGACCTTGGCGGGATCCAGGGTGGGTCTAACTGTGGGCTGGGGAGGGATCCGCCGGACCACCGCAAGCATGGAGTTTTGGCCCCGCCCGGAACGGAAAACTAAGAGGCCCCCCGGTTTTTACCAAGCCCGCCGCAAAGCGGATGGACCTGCGGCGTGAGGCTTCCGGGGTTTCCCCCCGACAGACTTTCTTTCGGTGGCGGCCAGGGGCAGCGTGTACAGAATCGTAGTCGTGGGCAGGCAGGAAAGGGCAGGGAGGGGGAATGGTTTTGTGTCGGGGGCAGGCAGAAGGACAGGGCAGGGGGGGCAGAGGTTCGGAGTCGGGAAAGAGCGAGAGTTGGTACACGGTAAAGCAGGGAAAACACTTGCCATCTCCCAGCCTTTTCTAAATATTTTACACCCTCTTAACATCTAATCACAGGTCCTCGTACCTGTCTCAACTGCGGTACCACTTAAGGGGGGGTGGTTTTTGATATATTAATATATAATATAATATAAAAATATAATATATTTAAATGATTACACATATTATCGGTTGACATATATTTTGTTCCCCGATGAAACCCCACATTTTTGGGGGGAAACCGTTGGACTATTTGTATGTATTTGGGAAATAGGGGAATGTTTGTTATATATTATTGTAACCTTGTTGTTTTATCAATCCTTTTGTAATTTTTGTTTCTGCCTGTGTTGTTGTCCCTTTACACTTTTTATTTACTTTAGTATTTAGGATATTTATTACATATGTAGGGTGTTCCCGGGGGGGGCCCCCTTTTGGGGCGAATTCTCCGCTATTTTGCCCCCATGTCTTTATTTTTTGAACATTATTAAAAGTTTTTGTTTTAACTATATCTACACCCTTGGATTCGTTTTTCGGTAGTTTGTTTTGGCCTCATTTCTTTTGCGCAATTTTCATCCAAGGGTTAAATTTAAACGTTTTTTCCTTTGTGGGTTATAAAAGAAACGTTTTTTTTCCTTTTCACCCCCAAAGAACAAATTTGCCTGTAGCATAAAACTAACCGAAAAAAATTTTAAATTTCAAGTTTTCTGTTTTGTTACGTAAAAACATGCCCTTTTAACACCTTTCAAAGCTGGTAATTTTTGGGTTTCTCATTTATTTTGGCAATTTACATCCAGGGTTAATTAAACGTTGTTCTGCTTTGTGGTTACCAAAGAAACCCTTCTTTTTTTACCCCCAAATAAGAAAAATTTGCCTGTAGATAAATTTAAACCCAAAGTTTAATTACAAGTTTTTCTGTTGTTGTGTACTAAAATAACCCATTTTAACCCCCACAAAAATGGTAATTTTGGTTGCTATTTCTTTTGGAATATAGAACCAGGGGTTAATTAAGCGTTGTTTGTGTTGTGGGCACTAAAAAACGTTTATTTCACCGCCAAAGAAGCAAATTGCCTGTAGCATAATCTAACCGAAGGTTAAATTTTCAAATTTTCTTTGTGTGTACCGTAAAATAACGCCATTTTAAACGCTACAAAAAGGTAATTTTTGGGGTTTTCATTTCTTTTGGCAATATAAACCCGGGGTTAATTAAGCGTTGTTTTGTTGTGGGCAGTAAAAAAAAATTTCTTTTTCACCGCCAAAGAAGCAAATTTGCCTGTAGCTAATTCATAACCCAAGGTTAATTACAAGTTTTTTGTTGGTTTTTGGGTTTGTAAATTTTTCGCCCTTTTTTAAAACACTACAAAGTGGGAATTTTTGGTCGTCAAATTATTTTTCCAATTTACATCCAGGGGTTTAATTAAGCATTTTCTGCTTTGTGGTCAATAAAAGAAAGTTTCTTTTTAACCCCCAAAAAAAATTTTGCCTGTAGCATAATTCATAACCGTAGGTTAATTAACCTGTTTTGTGCTTTTTATTCAGAAAAAAAAACAGTGTTTTTAAAATGGCACTCAATAAAAATTTTTTCCTGGCCATTTGTGGAGCGCCCAAATTTATATCCAAGGGTTACCCAAGCTTGTTACTGGGTTCATTTGGAGTCAAATGCAGGGTGTGTATTTATCATATACAGATATCTTCATCAACAGTGTCTGTACATTTTAGAACAAACAGTATGTCAGACAGAGAGGTGGCAGGATCTTCACCTGCGAGTGGCAGTGGCACAAACATTCCTGGAGCAGGCCCAGGTCGCAGCACAGTAAGGGGACGTTGCAGCAGGGTCACTCGGTGAGGCCATAACTGCCACTGTCATCTAGCCACCGTGTGTTAACCAGCAACCCAAGGGTTCTTGATTGGTTGACTAGGTCATCCACTTCCTCCCAGATGACATCTGACAACCCAAGCCAAGAGTCGGTGGGATAATCAGACACAAGCTTTACACTCACCGGCCACTTTATTAGGTACACCTGTCCAACTGCTCGTTAACACTTAATTTCTAATCAGCCAATCACATGGCGGAAATCAGTGCATTTAGGCATGTAGACATGGTCAAGACAATCTCCTGCAGTTCAAACCGGACATCAGTATGGGGAAGAAAGGTGATTTGAGTGCCTTTGAACGTGGAATGGTTGTTGGTGCCAGAAGGGTGGTCTGGGGTATTTCAGAAACTGTGATTTTCCTGGGATTTTCACGCACAACCATCTCTAGGGTTTACAGGAATGGTTTCCAAGAAAAAAAAAAACAGCCTGTGCGCGGCTGTCCTGTGGGCGAAACTGCTTTGTTGCTGCCAGAGGTAAACGGAGACTGGGCAGACCCGGTTCGAGCTGATAGAAAGGCAACAGTGACTCAAATAGCCACCCGTTACAACCAAGGTAGGCAGAAGAGCATCTCTGAACGCACAGTACGGCGAACTTTGAGGCAGATGGGCTACAGCAGCAGAAGACCACACTGGGTGCCACTCCTTTCAGCTAAGAACAGGAAACTGAGGCTCCAATTTGCCCAAGCTCATCGAAATTGGACAGTAGAAGATTGGAAAAAACGTTGCCTGGTCTGATGAGTCTCGATTTCTGCTGCGACATTCGGATGGTAGGGTCAGAATTTGGCGTCAACAACATGAAAGCAGGGATCCATCCTGCCTTGTATCAACGGTTCAGGCTGGGGGTGGGTGTCATGGTGTGGGGAATATTTTCTTGGCACTCTTTGGGCCCTTGGTACCAATTGAGCATCGTTGCAACCACCTTGTTGAATCTATGCCACGAAGAATTGAGGCGTTCTGAAGGCAAAGGGGGCCCAAAACCCGTTACTAGCATGGTGTACCTAATAAAGTGGCCGGCGAGTGTAGTTGGCATGGCCCGGGAGCGGGTCAGCGGCCTTCACCTGTCCTCAACCCGCCTCTTTACCATCCGGTTCCCTCAGCCAGAGATCTACTATGTGATCTGGGCTCAGCGCCACTATATAGCGAGGATGAACAATTTGAGGAGGGCAGACAGCAGCGAAGAAATGGGGCCAATACCCTCGGCTTCTTGCAGTAGGCGGCAAAGTATAGATGTGGAGGAGTGGCATGGGGCAGGTCATGTTGTGAGGGGTCAGCCTCTGCATATCAAGACCGGTGATGAGGACAGCAGTGACCATGAAACACAAATCGATGATGATGTAGCAGACCGCACTTGGGAGCCGGGTGAAGCAAGGGCTTCATCATCGTCAGGAGAAGAGGGCGTCAGCTTGCGTGTCAGGCATCGGCGCAGCCAGCAAGTGGGTTGTGTGGCTGTGAGTCAGCAGCGTAGCAGCAGTGTGAGGTAGGGAGCAAAGCGGCCATGGGGTAGAAAACCTGCGTCGCAGGTCCAAGAATGTAGCAGCACAGGGGCTCAGCGAAGCAGCGGTGGTAGTAGTCACTCAGTGCGGAGCGTTGGTGGTAAAATCAGCTACTCGGCGGTGTGATAGTTCTTTGGTAAGACACCGGAGGAGCCGAACATAGGTATATGTAGAATCTGTGGGCAGAAAGTAAAGCGTGGCCAGGGAGCTAACGTTGGCACCACGGCCCTGCGTCAACACATGCAGCTCCCCAAACCGGTGGCTCAAAATGTGGTGGTCCACCCTTTCCGCCCATTTTGCACCGCAGCCATTTGGCAGCCATCAAGGCTCCACCACCTCTGCAAAAGGGAAGTTTTCTCTTTGCATCACCTCGGGCTCCAGGATCCCCCGCCCTCGCTACCCCAGGGTGCCAGCAGCCCCTTTCCACAAGGGGGGGGGGGGGGGGGGGATTGAAAAGAACAACAGAAAGCCCCAACCCATCCAAAAGGTGCAAAGCTGACCTTTGCCCCTGCCCAAATTTTTTTGGAAACTGCATTCCCTCTCTTTCCAAATGGGGGACTCTGCCCCCGTTAAAGGGGGAAAAGGGCTTGTGCCGAGCCGAGAGGGAGATTTTTCCAAGCCGTAATTTTTTCCAAAAACAGCCCCCCAGCACTTCATAAAAATGAAATAACAAAGGGGTGGGCCAGTCCTTGAGCCATCGGTTTTTTTCCCAAAGGTACACCAGCGGGGGCCCGCGGGGAGCTGAAACCAGGGTGGGGGCCAGTACATGCCCCTTTAAGGGCCCACGGGGTAAATGTGTTTCCTTTCCCCAAAGGGCACACCAAAAACTTGGGAAAACAGGGAACCCCGGGCTTCTCCCCCCCACTTGAAAAAAGGGGGGCTCCTGCCCCCAATTGTCCCCCCCTTTCCCCCTTTCCACCACCCCCCATCTTTCTCAGCCCCCCTAAGAACTGCTCCATCATACCACAAAGTGTAGGGCACAGCGGTGCCCAAAGAGTTCAACCCCGGGTTCCCCGGGCGAACGAAGTCACGCGGGGGAGGAACTGCCCTTTTGGAGCACCCAAGGGAAACTCGATGTGTGGCATTCCGTAAAATTTCAAATCGGAACCAGGGTCCCAGAAAAAGGGAGAACATGGTGTCCCGCTGCACCGAGGAGGGAGGGTTCCTTTGCCCCCTTTGCATGACGCACGTTTTACAATCTGGGTTGTGAAAAGGTTCCTAAAACCTTCCACCGATCTCAGAAGATTCTGAAAATGGCCAGGAAAACTGGGGAAAGCCCTTCATCCTTTCCCTACAAAACCAGGAACCCCCCCTTTCGAGTTGCAGCGAGAAGGGCCCCCCCCCAACACATTTCTGATATGCGATGTCTCCCCCCCCTTTAAATTTCCAGCCTGAACAGGGTTGGACCAATATAAATTCCACTACAAAACCAAAAGGGGAAAATCAAGTGCAAAATTGTTTTTATTTACATATATTACAGGGATAGCTATTTAGACTTTTTTTCAAGGATAAAATGCACAAAGTTTAAAACGCATAAACCAACAGGTGTTTTACAAAAAAGTAAAGGAAAGTCAAAACAAATGTCGACGTTCTTTCTTTACTTGTTTTCTTTTCTTACTCCCTTTCCTTATGTTTCTCTTTTTTGGAAATCCCCTCATATCTGATGGCTATGTTTTCCCAACACTCTCTCACACCCTTAAAACTATTATTTACTTACCGCTTAAATTTCCTTTTTCAGATGTCTCTTGAAAAAGGGATACGGGCCAAACGTCACAAATTTTTAAAGGAAAATCCATTCCTTTTGTAAAACACCCTGTTGGTTTATTCAAATTTTAACTTTGTGCATCTATCCTTTTACAAAATCTAAATATCTATTCCCGTTATAAGTAAATAAATAAAACCCCTTTTTCACTTGATTACCACTACGGTTGGGCAGTGGAAAATTTTTATTTAAACTACTGTCCCTTAAATTTCCACTTTTTACCCAACTACCCAAAGCTTCTTAGTGTGCGGGCCCTTCTTAAAATCTGCACAATTTTGGAAACCAAATGTATGAAAAGAGGGAAAGGCCAAAAACGAATTTTTTGATTTTTCCAGGGAACAGGAGACTCCCCGTGAAAATCTTTATTTCCCGCCAGTGGCACTCAAGCTGGGCCTTTTCCGTTTAGTTGAGGCCATTTTGAAAGGCGACTTTTTTTTGCAGTCGCCAGGACTAAAGGGATGATTTAAAGTTTAAACCCCTGCTTCAGTCCCCGGGGAAAAGATGCTGAAAAAAAACTGCGGGCAGGGACTGGAGACGGGCGGGCTACATCTCGCAGCCCCTTGAGTCCGGGGGGGCTGAAAATGGGGAGGGGGAGGGGCAT
>JAODAL010048905.1:0-28600 GCA_025379985.1 Phyllomedusa bahiana | reverse complement strand
GGGAACGGAGGGGAGAAATTGAAGGAACTGTCAAGTTGGGGTCGAGAAAACCTTTTTAATTAATTGTTTCAAGCCAAAAGGTTTTGGATACTTGCCGGATCGATGTTGATTCAATGCGGAGCTCTTTGAGTGGTCCTACAAAAAAGGGTTACTTCATAAACCGATACTATGGGTATAAAAAGGACGACATGTAGGCATATAGAATAGCAGGCAATGAACCGAAGCAGATGTCAAGGTTGGAGAAGGAATAGTTAAATGACAATGAGGGGGAGCATTTGGGTTTGGCCCCACAGTTAACCACAACCTAACGGGACCTTAGGGGGTTATGTGGAAAAAAAAAAAGCTGTATTTGTACCCAAGGAGTCAACCAGTCTGCACAACTTTGGGGAAAGTGTGAAGAGACCGGGGGATAAATTTTTGGTTGGGACGCTTAAATCTGATTAAAGCCTAAAGGATTCAGGCAGAGCTGAAACCAAAAAGGGGGATTTACAAAATACTAAAAAAAATAATAAAAAGTACTTTTTTATTTTTAGGAGAAAAACAATAAAAATTCGTTCAAGAAAAATCTACAAAAATAAGCAGATGCAAATACTTTCAAGTAAAATTTTATGATAAAATAGGTAAGATACTTATATAAAATTTTCAGTGCCTCTTTAACAAAGCGTAGGGATCTTAGATATGAGCCTGAAATACATTTCAAAACTTTGTTACTATTTTGCTTGTCGGGGGTATGTTCTACCAAAAATACTTGATTTTGTTCAAAGGTTAAAAAGCCTGATGAGGGAATGGCAGTCAAGTTAGGGAAATTGAGGAGTCAGAGTCGGAGCTTTGACTTACGACTGCACAGCCCTTTCTTTTAACATAACTTCACAGTTAAGGCAGGAATGTTTCCCATTGTTAGGTCACTTGGGACCAGTTTTCCAGAAAAAAATGACTGCTCCCCGACGAAAGAATTTTTAGAAGTGTTGAAGGGGAACGTGATTTTCCTTTTTTTTGTGTGGACCATAAATATATAGTACGAGTTCCTATTTGGAAGTTCATCATCAGAGTTTACCCCAGACAACCCCAATTCATGTTTTTCAAAAAATTTTTTGCAGCTTGATACTTTTTGCCCACAGCCCAAAAAAAATTTTTCACTTTTTTTCAGGTGAATGTTCGCAGCTCCACCAAGCCAGAGGAGGAAAAGAAGGCATCCCTCCCTTCGACACCCCTATATAAAGGACATTCATTGAAAAGGGAAAAAAAACTTCATACAGGACATCCCTCTGTACGGACACCCCTTAAATAGAGACACCCCTCCACGAAAAAAATTCCCCATCTTTCTGCCAAGAAAGCTCCAACAGTATTGTTTATATGTGGACATTAATGTTACGGGAGTTCCTGGGGATGGGTCGGGGCAGTTCATATGGTGATTTTACACAACAAGATAAACATTTGAAAACCCCGGGTTTTTGGTATTGGGGACCCATTTTTGGGGAAACAGACAGGGCATCTGTACATGACCGGGATTTTGAGCAGTATGTTGTTTACCTGGGAAAGTTGATGGGTAAATCAAATGAAAATTCACTGAAAGGGAAAAACCCCAATAAAACATAACATTTAAAATTTTATACAAAAAGATCCCCCCCAAAAAATTGAACCCAACAAAATTAGGGAAGCAAAAATAGGACTCACAGTTTTGATTACTTGACTGCAGTCCAGGCGGGTTTACAGGCCCCAAAATTTAAAGATGCAGTCCCTTGGGGAAAAACCCTAAACTTGCCCAATATAAAACTGCCTAATTGGGGGGGACATCGCCCCAAAAAGGGGGCCCCCGCAGAAAACTATTCCCTAGAAAAATCTACCTAAGAAAGTATTGCAGATAAACCCAGATAGAAATTTTAAACATTCAAAAAAAACAAAAAAGCCAATAACCCCACGCTTTTCCCCCCCCTTTCTTCTATACAAGGTTTCATCAGGGGACATAAGGCTGTTAAAAAAAGATGCAGTAAACCTGGGAGACCAGTATGATAAAAGATAGAAAGACCCCCCAAAATGTACCGTTCGGTCCCCAGAAAAAGGCCAACTAAAGACTAGGCCCCCTTATACCCCCAAATCCCACCCATTTGGTTTTTAAATGACAAAACTCACCCCAGTGTTTCTAAAAGCATCCGTAAAAACACAGTTCGCGGCGCCCGGGAAAACAGCTACTGCGCATGCGCGCGGAAAACGCAAACAAGAAAAAAGTTTCCCCGGGTACGACGTCTCCAAATTTGTTACTGCGCATGCCCCCTGGGTGGAACCAATATACATGAAATGTGATAATGGATAATAGCAGCACCCCGGATGAGCTGAAACTCGCCTAAAAATTTTAACTTTTTTTAAAACTTTAGTAGGCCCCTAAAAATGAATTAATAGCCAAATGTTAAATTAGCTAAATAAATGGGTGGCAATTTACGGTGGGCAAAGATTTTTACTCGCCTGCGTCCTAAAAAGGAAACGCATAAATATGATGCGAATGGATGAAAAACCTAACAACTAGGTAAAACCAAGCAAATAGAAGAATAAAGAAAAGAACAATCATAATAGAATACTATGACGCAATCTGAAATATAGTGCACAGATATTGCAAAGATATTTAAGTAAAAAATGAGGGGGGGGGTGGGAAAAAGAAGTATAACACCGAATCTGCGATAGGGGATAAACAAAATGGGTTCCCAATTGAATATGATTATCAAAAAACGGGAAAAATTCCCACTCCTAATAAAAATTTAAAAAATCAAAGGGTAAGACACAAAGTTTTGAATAAAGAGAACCCCACTTTTCCCCTGAGAGAAATCCCATATGACTACAAAACAAAAAAAGGGGAGGGGACGAGAGACAAAATGAGTTAAATGAAACACCCAAAGTAAAGGGACTCATTTAACCCCGGGGGTTTTTGAGACCCCAAACGTAAACCCTTGGTTTTTTTTACGAAGGATCCTTTATTCCAAATTCCCTCCACAGGGGATGGCCTAAAGACCTCAAAACATTAAAGCGTAAGGTTTTGAAATCTCCCTTTTGGAAATTTTTTACATGCGAGTATCGGGTGCCCCTTTATGCCACACTCAGCGTGTTCCCAAAACGCCCCTAAACTGTCTCTTTGGTCTTTCCAATATAGTTGAGGGGGGATAGAAAGGGACCCAGAATACCACACCTTTTGTTTTGCAAATTGGGAAAACCCTTTTTGTATAGACTTTTGACAAAGGCACTGCAAAAGGTTTTCCCCTGTTTATTTCCGGCAAACTATGGGAATTTTGGTGCCACACTAAAGGTACCCAAGGGTTTTTCGATCCCCAGGTGCCCTCGGGTTGGGGGGGACCTTTCAAAATTTATAGACACCCAAACCGGTCTTTAAGTAACGCCTTACGATAGGTGATTTGTGGGGGTATTGGGGAAAAATAGTCATTTAATTTGCACCAAATTTGGAGTCCGCCAGTACTTTTTCATATTTCCATTACTCCCTATTCCTCTCATCGTACGAGGCTATGACCAACTGGGTCAACCTTGTCTCTTTTTCGTGGATTTTTAAAAAAAAAGTGCGGGCCTTTTAACCGCATGTTCAAAAAGCGATTTAACTACATCCTGTGGGTAACCCCCTGTTATAGAAACGATCACAAAACATCTTTTTACGAAATGAAAGTCATTTGACTCGGCAGTTCCGCCTTAATCGGGGGAAAATTTACTCTTAGGGATACCACCCTTTTTTACAAAAGGGGTGAGACTTTCCCACTTTAAAAAACATTGGGGGCTTTGGGTTTTTTATACAATTATTTGGTATACCCATTTGATTCTTTGTTATTAACACATCCAGAAATGGAAACTGTGTTCCTGACTTATATGGGAAGCGCAGCCCAAATTTTATTTCTATTAAGTCCCCCCAAATGTTCCCAAAGGAGGCTTTGGTGCCTTCCCCCGAGGATGAAAAATGTCATCAATGTACCTCCCCCAGAAAAGAACCTGGGGGGGCCATTGATCATCCTCCGGGGACCCCCAAAAGTAGCTTCCCCCAGCCCCGGAACAGATTTGCTATGGGGAGCGCAAGGGGTCCCCATACGGTGCCCCTGAGCTGGTGGAAGAGCGGTGACAAAGAAAAATAGTTTGCCGCAAACAAAAACAAGCAATTTGATGACAAAAAAAACCCTGAGGGTTGGGCTGCCCCCCTGTTTTTTAGGTATTCATGGGGGAAAATGCCCAAGTTATGTGAATACAACTGTAAAGGGACTCTACATTATAGAGGTGAGTAAAACATCCGTACCCACAGAAATCCCTTCCAAAGTTTAAAAGTCCAATGCCCGGATATATATGGCAGCCAAGAACAAATTGTTGCAGGGCAAATCAATATAATACCAATTTTTGGGGAAAACCCCCACCAGACACTTTTTTGGCCCTTAAGGCACTCCAACCCTTAAAGTACCTTTTGGGAGGGGATTAAAAAAGGTCGGGGTCCCGAGGGTCCGAAAGGCACATAAACTGGCTCTCTGCAAAATCAAGCCGCTTCTAATCCCCCATCCAAAACCCCTGAAAAAACTAACAAGAAATTTTTTGGTGGGTCTTTTTTTTGATAGTATAAAAATTCTGAGTCACCAAGTAATCCCTACACATCTTCATATAAATTTTTTTTATCCACAATACCAGTTACCCCCCTTGTCGGGGTGATTTTTTTACCAAGGACTTTTCCCCTTTTCCAAGAATTAATGCTCGCATCTCTGCCTTTGAAAAAATTGTTTTTGTAAGGGAAGCAATTGTCCCCTCAGGTGATAAATTCTCATAACGTTTAAAAAAATAGGTCAATCTCGGGGGGGGTTTTTTAGTTGCGGGGGCATCCTATTCTTTTCAATCTAAGAAAACAGTTTTTTTTTTTAGGCCCCTTGCCTATCGCCCCCTAAGGGGCCCCACCCCCCCCCCCCGTCACGGAGGACTTCATCAGCCTGGATTTTAAGGTCGTCATGTCTGTTGTTTTCCCGGGCCTGAGATTTAAAATATCGGATCAGGTTTACGATTTCCCGGAAGTGCGGTGAGAAACCCGCTGTCGGGGTGCACATTGGCACAAAAGACAAAGTTTGAGGGGGTGGAGAGTCCTTAAAAAAGATTTCAGGAACAAAAGCTCAAGGGAAGGACTTCCAAGGTTATTTTCAGAAATACTACCTGTACCCCCTGGCCCCACCGGAGGCAGCGGGAATTAGACAGGGGAAAAGGGCTCAAAAATTTTATGTGGAAAGTGGGATTTGGGTTTTTGGAGAACGGACGGCGTCTGCTTGGGTAAGACTCTATGCTAGGGGACGGCACCCAAATGGGGAGGTGCACTGTATTGGGGAACAAAATGCGGAAGTTGGGGGAGTATTTAAACTAGGACTTGGGGGGAGGGCAAAAAATACAGCATGCAAGATATGAAGATAAAAGCTGGGAATTAGGGAATAAATAGTGTCTGTATTGGGGGGGTGTAATAGTTAATAAGGATGGGTTAAAAGGTTTTAAAAAAAAAAAACGAAGCCAAAAAAAACGCCACGGTTGATCAAAAAAATAAATAAATTAGAAATACTTATTGCTGAAAAAAATGTGAAAGTAGGGAAAACTGAGCAGGGTGGATGGTCTCATAGAAGGTGGATGCCCCTATAGACACAGCTGGATGACCCCTAAGTATGACTGGTTGCCTAAGAATAGCTGGATATCCCTTAGCGGCGGGATGTTTTCTATAGACAGGGGGATGACCCCCATAGACACAGCTGGATGCCCCATGACACGGCGGATGATCCCTATAGAACAATTCATGATCCTATAGAAAAGGTGGATTATCTCTATAGCCCGGGCTGGATGACCCCTATAGCACGGTGGATGTTTTTAGCACGGCTGGAGAATCTATAGCCTTGGGATGTCCCTATAGAACGGCCGGGATGAGACCTATGTTGTTGGGTGGTCATTTTACGGGTTACGTTACTTAGAAGAGATGGAAAAAACCAAAAAGGTGGGGGGGTAGTTTTTTCTCTTGAAAAATTTCCCTGTCTGAAGCCAACACCGTAAAAGTATGGGGGAAAAATGGATGTGGAACCTTTTATTGAGAACATGTGGGAAATAAAATAATAAAACTTTATAGGGTTGTATGGGCCCATCAAATATAACAGAACTAGGGAAAGTATACTCCTTAGCAAAACATGAGGGGACTAATCACAATAAAGGTTGTTTTAGGGTTGACTTCAACTACCAGACTAAAGGGGGAAAAAATGAAACCTTTGATTCTCTAACGGAAACTGTTTTTGTCAATAACTAAAAATGGTTACCTTTTCCCCAATGGTGCAGGAAGACAAAAAGGAAGGGGGCCCGTGAGCTAAATTTCCATAGACCCGACAGGATAATAAAAAGGAGAGGGTCGACAGAGGGGAAAAGGGGGGGGGGCCGTGGTAATATTTTCTATAGACCAACAGGATAAACATGAGCCCACTAATTTTAAAGGGGGCCCCGCTGAGTGTATCCCTTAGACCCGACAGGGTAACAGAGTTCAGGAGTGACTGAGGGAAGGGGGTTCCCCTGAGCAATTTTCCCATTTAACCCGACAGGAAAAAACAGAGGGGGACTAGGGGAAAGGGGGGGACTGAGCCATATCCCCTAGACTGACAGGATAAAAGAGGAGCGGGGTTTTGATAGAGGGAGGGGGCGTGCTAGCTAATTCCATAGTGAAAAAGGAAAACTCCTATACGACACTGCAACATGTGTTACAAAAACTATGCAATTTAATAAATATCAAAAAAGTAAAATAGCATTCGGCTAAATAGCCTTGCTTAAGAATAATGCAACTATAAAGGAACTTGCGGTATATGTCTCCATCCGGGAGTGACCCAAAGTAATCTTCAGCACGAAATGTCCAAGTTCTTTATGCAGCGGGAGAGCTGCTAGACAACGTTCCCCCTCCCCTGGTGATGGCGTTTTGGGTGTGTGCTAGCTGCCTGATGGACGTTTCCGGGTCCTCCCCTTTCTCAAGCAAAACAAATACGGGGTTTGGTCTCTTTTTAACATTTAGTCTGCCCGCTTTTGGATTACTCTAATTTCTAATAAAGAAAAATACAATTAGCTCCTAAACATAGAAGTCATAAAAACATTAAAATTACACTCCTCATTACCCATTGGGCTGAGTGAATCGAGTGTAAAGACCCAGTAAACCCCGCTGAAGGATTTTTTTTAATCTGGCGTCATTTCCCATTTTTTTTGCTCAAAAAACCTGCCCTTTGGTCACAGACTTTATGTCTCGCTTCATAAAATGTTAGTAATAGCTTTCTCCCTATTTTTTAACATTTTTTTTGTTGTCTTTTTTGTTTTTTTTTTTTATCGGTGGAAACAAATTTCCATTTTTTTGTCTTCGGTGTTTGATTTATTTTATTAATCTAATTTTTTTTTTTCGGATTTGCCAATATATATAATCCCAAAAGGGGGCTTTTTATTAAATAGATTATATTTTTTGAATCACATGAATGATAGCCCCTAATGTCTACCCCCATGGCCCCTCAAGGATGCGTTTTTAGGGCCCTTAAATGATCCCGTAAAAGTTGAAAGACGGCAGGGAAATGTACCTGTCTGAAAAAATTCCAATCTCTGTTGTTTGTTAGCAGTATTATTAATGAGGTCCGCTCTAATAATTTGGTTCCCAATAGTTTTCCTTTTTTATATACAAATTTTGGAGGTATCCCAAATAATTCCCATATTTAGGATCTTTTTTGCAAAATTTTCCCCCATTTTTTAATGGTTTTTAATCATTTCTAGAAATGGCTATCATTGTAAAAAATAAATGGAGATTATCTTTGTCTTGCTTATTTTTAATTTTTCTTTCCTCAATTCTTGTACATTCTTTTAGCAATTCCTACTCAATTTTTTAAAGTTGTTCTCTTTTTTCCTTTCTGTGAAAATTTGAAATCATATACTAATTTTTGTAATATTTTCATCATCCGTACTATTCTTAACGGATAAATTTCTTTTTGGTATGCCCTTGAAAAAATTTTTGGGGGATGGAAACTCTGTCTAGGTAAAGGTTATTTTTTTCGATAGTTTTCCTGTATAATGTTGTTTGAAATAATTTTTTTCTTTTTTTCACATCTAAATATTTATTCTTCTCCTTTAATTTTTTTGTAATGGAAATTGTTAGATGGTGGGCCCAAATTAAGATTTAAAGAAATTATTAAGGGGTTCCCCCATCCATTCCCCACTAAAAAAGACAAACGTCCACATATCGCGCCAAACCGCGAATGGAACGGCCCTCAAAAGTGTGAACGAATTTTTCTTCAAATTTGACATAAAATGTTAGCGAAAATAGGTGGGTGGCGATCCCATATAGTTTGTTTCTGGAAAGGAGAGTTCAACCAAATCTAAAATAATTTTTGCATTTAAAATACTAGTATTTGCATTGAAACGCTAAATGTTTTATTACAAGGAGTATCCGCAAAGTTTTCTCTGCAGCTTCCTTTCCCTCACCTGTGGAATAAAGTATAAAGATTTTTTTAAAATCAAAGTGCAAAAGAATAGTTCATCGAAATTTCTAGACTTTCAAATTTTTTTGAGAAAATCACTGGTGTCTTTGAGACATCCCGGTAATTTTTTTTAAATTCTTGTGAAAGTTTTAATATATAAGCTAAGGCCAAGGATAGATTTTTTTCCCCAAAAACTATCGGGCCGACAAGGAGGCTTTTAATCCCTTTTGAAAATTTTGGTTAAGGTAAAGTGTGGGATCTGGGATGATCACACATCAAATTGCTAGCCATCTTTTTATCTATAATACATAATTTTAAGTTGTCTATAACATTCTGAAAAAGATTTTTTAAAATTTTCATAGGATTTTATATTTTAACTTAGTTAGAAATTTTATCATTAAATTGATTTTTTGTGTTCCCCTTAGAAAAAATTTTTTATTCCATATTACGTTTTTCCCCCTTATCCCCCTTTTTTATAAAATTTTGCTATATCATTTTTTTGTTCTCTAATAGAGTTTTTCCAATTTATAATATTTTCTATTTTCTTTTTGATGTGATCCTTTAGCCCGAACCCCCTACTAACCATTTGCGAAAAATTTTCCCAAAGGAGTATTATCAATTTTTGGGTCAAATTGACTACTTTTTTTTAATTTTGCTCCATGTTGCTCCAGCGAGGTGAACGTTTGTCTAGCAAGCTCTGCCAGCTGCTGTAAAAAGGGACTTGGGGCTTTCAGTGCTGAAGATTATTTGGATCACTGGGAACTCGGAGACATATAGCAGCAAGTTATCACTTGATAGTTTGCATTTATGTCTTTAGCAAGGCTAAAAATTTAGCCGATGCTATTGTACGTTGTTGATATTTATTAAATTGCATACGTTTTGTATGACACTGATTGGCAGTCTAGTGTCTGTATAGGAGTATACCTTTATTCAGTTATTGACACGAGGTGTTCAAGGAAAGCACCTGCGATTATACTCCACTTTGCGGTTCTATATTTTATATTACTATAGAGTTCAAAAAACTGAATAATATCTCATAGACCTGACTGGTAACAGAGGAGCAGGACGTTCAACTAGAGGGAAGGGGGCGCGGCCGAGCTAATATTTATCCTATAGACCCTAACAGGTAACACATGAGCCGATATGAGGAAAAGTGGGCGCCCGCTTGAGCAATATCCCATAGATCTGACAGGTAACAGAGGAGCAGAGCCGACTAGAGGGAAGGGGGGGCGCCAATGAAATATATTATCCCATAGACCATGAAGAGGATTAACGAGGAAGCGATCTAATAGGGAAGAAGGTGCCGCTGAGCTAATATTATCATAAAACTGAGAGGGGATAACAGAGGATCGAAGCCAACCTAGAGTGGAAGGGGGCGCCACTAAGCTAATTTTATACCCATAGACCTGAGAGGATAAGCAGAGGAGCCAACTAGATGTGAAGGCGGCGCAGGCGCCACTAAAGCTAATATTATCCCAAGACTAGGAGGATAACAGAGGAGCCGACTAGAGGAAAGGGGGAGGGTGCCGCTGCGCGAGCTTA
This sequence comes from Phyllomedusa bahiana, assembly GCA_025379985.1. Lineage (NCBI taxonomy): Eukaryota > Metazoa > Chordata > Amphibia > Anura > Hylidae > Phyllomedusa > Phyllomedusa bahiana. The sequence goes on along the minus strand of JAODAL010048905.1, from coordinate 18,587 downwards.
TATTGTCACGTAGATCTGACAGGATCGGTTTTTTGTCGAGGAGACACAAAAACATTGAATTTCAGGAAGGCTAATTTTATTTAGCCCTTAAACACATTGATCGGGACAAGGTCGTTTTAAAATTAACTGAACAGACAGATAAAAAATGGGAGATCTTTTAAAAATATCTTGGCTCCGACTGTAGAGCAGGGCCGTCTCTTCCATTGGGCGGCCAGGTTATGCAGTGCCCGTGGGGCAGGGCACGCGGGCCCAGGGGGGACCCCTGAGGGGCCCGGGCGGCTGGCCTGCCGGCCCACCATTGGATTCACTACCGACCTCCCGACGGAGTCAGACACAGCTCCTTCCGCCCTGCCTCGCTTAGTTACTTGTCCCAGGCTCTGCGCAAGCCAGGTCGCGTGCGGGACTGCGGTGGTCAGAGTAGACAGGGTGGGCCCCTCGCTATGACGCTCCCGCGCTTTACAGTTCAACAGGCCGGCAGGCTGAGGGCGGGGAGCCGCCTTTCTTCACAGAGGCGCCGACCCAGCCTGGCTTTGAACAGTTTAAAAAACCTTTCAGGGGGGGCACGGAGGAGTTTTTTTTTTTTTTTTTTTACTTTTTTTTCCTAATCTGACCCGGAGCCGGCCCCCCCCCCCCCCCCCCCACCCCGAGCGGGAGGAGGGGGGGGGTTTGAGGTCTGCGGTCTCCGCGTTGGACTGTCCTTAACATTGGTGGGCAGGGCTACTGATGAGAGGAGCGGAGCAGCGCAGCTACGCCCTCTCTCTCTGCCCAGCACAGCGCAGCTAAAGGAAGCTGAGAGCAGCAGCAGCGGGGATGCTCTGCCCACTTCTCTTCCCTCTGCACAGGAAGGCAGCGAAAGAGAGGATGACTTCAGGGGACACAGGTAAGTGGGGGGGGGGCTGACTGCTGGAAACCACATTGTTGCTGGGGGGTTGAATACATTGTGCTGGGGGGGTTGAATACATTGTGCGGGGGGGGCTTGAATTCATTGTGCTGGGGGGGGTTGAATACATTTGCTGGGGGGGTTGATACATTGTGTGGGGGTTGAATAACATTGTGCTGGGGGGGCAGAATACATTGTGCTGGGGGGGTTGAATACATTGTTCTGGGGGGGGTTGATACATTGTGCTGGGGGGGCTGAATACTTGTGCTGGGGGGGTTGAATTACATTGTGTGGGGGGGGGGTGAATACATTGTGTGGGAAGTGAATACATGTTTGCTGGGGGGTTGAAGACATTGTGCTGGGGGGGCTGAATACATTCGTGCTGGGGGGGGCTGAGAATACATTGTGCTGGGGGGGTTGGAGTAACATTGTGCTGGGGGGGTTGAATACATTGTGCTGGGGGAGGTGAATACATGTGTGCTGTGGGGGTTGAATACATTGTGGTGGGGGGTATGAATAATTGTGCTGGGGGGGCTGAATACAAGTGCGGGGGGGCTGAATACAAGTGCTGGGGGGGCAGAATACATTGTGCTGGGGGGGCTTAATACATTGTGCTGGGGGGGTTGAATACATTGTGTTGGGGGGGGGTTTGACATACATTGTGTTGGGGGGGCTGAATACTTGTGTTGGGGGAGGTGCTGAATACAGTGTGGGGGCTGAATACATTGTGCTGGGGGGTGATGTATACATTGTGCTGGTGGGAGGGGCTGAATACATGTGCTGGGGGGGGGGCTGAATACATGTGCTGGGGGGGCTGAATACATGGTGCTGGGGGGCTGAATACATTTTGCTGGGGGGGGCTGAATACATTGTGCTGGGGGTCGAATACATTGTGCTGGGGGGCTGAATACATTGTGCTGGGGGGGTTGAATACATTGTGCGGGGGGGGTTGTATAATTGTGCTGGGGGGCTGCTGAATACATTTGCTGGGGGGAGTTGAATACATTGTGCTGGGGGAGGTTGAATTACATTGTGATGGGGGGGATCTGAATCATTGTGCTGGGGGGGCTGGATTGATTACATTGTGCTGGGGGGGCTGACTACATGTGTGGGGGGCTCATGAATACAAGTGCTGGGGGGCCTGAATAAATTGTGATCTGTGGGGGCTGAATCTTTGTGCTGGGGGGGCTGATTACAAGTGTGGGGGTGAATACCTTGTGCGCTTGGGGTGGCTGATTACATTGTGCTGGGGGGCTGAAATAATTGTGCTGGGGGGCTGATTACATTGTGCTGGGAGGGGCCCTGAAGTACATTGTGCTGGTGGGGGCTGAATACTGTGCTGGGGGGGCTGTGAATCATGTGCTGCGGGGGGGTTTATACATGTGCTGGGGGGGCTTAATACTTGTGCTGGGGGGGCGGGATACCATGTGGTGGGGGGGGACTGATTACATGTGCTGGTGAGGGTTAATACATGTGCTGGGGGGTTGATTACATTGTGGCTGGGAGGGCTGGGAATACATTGTGCTGGGCGGGGGCTGAACTACATTGTGCTTGGGGGGGGTTAATACATGTGATGGGTGGGGGCTGAATACATTGTGCTGGGGGGGCTTGAATTACACTTGTGTGGGGGTTAATACATTTGCTGGGTGGGGCGGTATACATGTGCTGGGGGGAGGGGTGGGACACGTAGGGGTGGTTGGGCGAGGGGTGAGAGATGTGGGGTTGTTAGGAAACCTATCCTGTGTTATCCTAACCTGCGGGCATTGGGTATCTAAGCATATTCCTGTGTTTCCTACCTTCTGGCTGCTGTGTAATCTGAGCCTTTATATCTAGTTATCCTACCTGACTGGCATTGGGTTTCAAGCCTATCCTTGTGTTATGCCTACCTGCTTCTTGTGCTGTGTATCTGAGCCTTTTCCTATGTTATCCTACTGCTGGCGTTGGGTATCTAAGCCTTATCCTGTGTTTCTCCTACCTGGCTGCGCTGTTTATTCTAAGCAGTATCCTGTGTTATCCGACCTGCTGGCGCTGTGTAATCTAAGCCTATCCTGTGTTAGCCCACCTGCTGGCGCAGTGTATCATAAGATTATCCTGTGTTTTCCTACCTGCTGGCGATGTTATCTAAGCCTATCCTGTGTTATCCTATTGCTAGCGTTGGGTATCTAAGCCTATCGGTATTATCCCCACCTGCTGCGCTGTGTATCTAAAGCCTTATCCTGGTTATCCCACCTGCTGGGCGCGTGTATTAAGACTATTCTGTGTTATCTACCTGCTGGGCTGTTTATCTATGCCTATCTGTGTTATCCTATCTGTAGCGTTGAGTATCTAAGCCTATCCGGTATATCCACCTGCTGGCGCTGTGTATTAAGCCTATTCTGTGTATTCCACATAAATGCTCTTGTCGCGCTTGTGTATCAAAGCCGATCCTGTGTTATCCTACCTGCTGGCGTTTGGGTTTCTAAGCCTATCCTGTGTATCTACCTGTGGTGTTGAGTAATCTAAGCCTATCTTGTGTTATTCCTACCTGCCTTTTCCTGGAATCATGCGGCATATTGTGATGTGCTGTACTGTAGAAGCATTGTGCCTGGCGGCCGGTTTTTTTGTACTTCTATTACCGGTGGTGTGCCGACTCCCATAGTACTTTTCACATGTATTTTCTTCCGTGCGCCAGTAAACATTGGGGAAAACCAGCAGGTAATCTATAGCTTTCAGTGAGAGCTATGAATTAATGTATTTGCGGGCTGTATAGGGGTGATTGCATCTAAAGTGTGTATACACTATATGGTCATTGTATGGTGGTTTGTATACAGCATGATGGAGCCTGTGTTAATCTGGTGATTACCACTATATGGTCTACTGTTATGGGTATATACAGTCTGCAGAGCCTGTGTACACTGGTGTCTACCACTATGTGGTCACTGTATGAGTAATGATCTTACAGTCTGCAGAGCCTGTGTACACTGGTGTTTCTACCACTATATGGTCACTTCGTATGGAGGTAATATACAGTCTGCAAAGCCTGTGTTCACTGGTTGTGTTGTCTACACTATATGGGTCACTGTATGGAAGGTAATATACAGTCTGCAGAGACCTGTGTTCACACTGGTGTCTACCACTATATGGTTCACTGTATATGGACAATATTGGTTGTAGTGTAATGGTTTGGTTTCGGCATCAGTTGGCTGTATCTCCCAGTCTCCCTGGATGCTGAATAGGTCTCTCCAAGTCTAGGAAAGCTGGGTACAGCAAACCCGTCAATTAGCTTTCTTCTAGAGCCGTTTCATGGTTATAGTGGCGTTGCTTTTGACAAAGGGGTGTGACATAATTGTGAAAGGGGGCGTGGTAATGCAAATTGTTAATGGGGGGCGTATTCATGGTTTAGTGGCCTAGGGCAGCCGACCATCAATACACCCATGCCGGGCGGGAGTCTTCTCCATCCCCCGCAGGGCTTGCTGGGAAATTGAAGTTTTAGTGCGGCGAAGCGCGAAGCCGCAGCCGCCGCACGTGACTGGCCTCTACAAAAAGCTCCCGCCTCCACAACAGCCGGACACCATAGAGGCAGCAGAGCAGCAGCAGGACGGGCACCAGCCACCAGGCCAGCCACAGCGACGATCTATGGCCCGAGTTGGGGGGGGGAGCGGGGGGGGCAGTGGCAGTGTACTTGATGTCACTGTCCCCACCTATACGGACCATGTCATGTACTTGTCCCCACTCGTTTGGCCAATGTACACAGTGACATGGCCCAAATGAGTGGGGTCGAGGTAAGGGGACATGACTTGGCCAAAATGAGTGGGGGACAGTGACTTGGACATATGGGTGGGGGGACAGTGACTTGGACATATGGGTGGGGGACAGTGTACACCGGCCATGATGAGTGGGGGACAGTTGACTTGGCCATATGGGTGGGGGACAGTTGACTTGGCCCAAATGAGTGGGGACGTGGACACGGCCATATGGGTGGGGGGGACAGTGACACGGGCCATATGTGGTGGGGGACAGTGACTTGGCCATATGGGTGGGGGACAGTGACTTGGCCATATGGGTGGGGGACAGTGACTTGGCCAAATGAGTGGGGGACAGTGACTTGGACATATGGGTGGGGGACAGTGACTTGGCCCAAATAGTGGGGGACAGGACTTGGGAAATATGGTGAGCGGGGACATAGTGACTTGTCTTATGGGTGGGGGGACAGTGACTTGGCCAAATGAGTGGGGGACAGGACACGGCCATATGGGTGGGGGACAGTGACACGGCCATATGGGTGGGGGACAGTGACTTGGCCATATGGGTGGAGGGACAGTGACTATGGGCCATAATGGGTGGTGGACAGTGATTGGCCAATGAGTGGGCGGGACAGTGACTTGGCCAAATGGGTGGGGGACAGTGACTTGGCGTAATGGGTGGGGGACAGTGACATGGCCATATGGGTGGGGGACAGTGACTTGGACCATATAGGTGGGGGGGAAAGTGACTTGGCCAAATGAGTGGGGGGACAGTGACTTGGCCATATGGGTGGGGGGACAGTGACTTGGGCCAAATGGGCTGGGGGACAGGACACTGGGCCTATATGGGTGGGGACAGTGACATGGCCATTTGGGTGGGGGACAGTGACTTGGCCATATGGGTGGGGGACAGTGACTTGGCCAAATGGGTGGGGGACAGTGACATGGCCATAGGGTAGGGGGGCAGTGATTGGCCAAATGGGTGGGGGACAGTAACATGGCCATATGGTGGGGGACAGTAACATGGGCCCATGAGTGTGGACAGTGACCTTGGTCATATGGGGGGGGGGAAACAGTGAAAATAGCCTTAGGGGGTGGGGGGCAGTGACATGACTATCTTTGAATTTGCTTGTGGTAAACCCAGCACCCCTGCCCCGGGGCCCCTGCCCCCCAGGTTCTCTTATCTTTATAGAAAACTGCTATGGGGCCCCGGCCCAAATACTATATGATAAGAGAAAATCTGGGGGACAGTGACACGGGTGGGGATGGCTGGCCAAAGCAAAAATTTTACATGATTAATGTGTGCCCAAAGGCCAGACCCACGTGGCGCTTCTAAGTTTTTTAAAAAAATTATACGTGGTCTGGCCTGGGGGCACGGGGAGGGCCCTGACCAAAAGATGGGGGGTTTTTATAAGGGTGATGGACAGAAAATCCCGGTGTCCCAACCAGTCCATGCGGGTTTTAAATTATAATTTGGAAAGCTCCCTGCTTTCCCCGGGTTTGGGGGCCCCCAAAGTGCACAGCTCTCCCCGGGGGCCCCATAATGCTGTTAAGAGGGGCCCTGGGGGAGGAGGAAGAGGGGGGGGAGGATCATTTCTTTTAGTGCCCCTCGCCCAGAGGTTTGGGGAAAAATCAAGGCCCCAATCTCTCACATGGTGTTTGGATGCTCCTTTTTCCTTTCCCAACATGTTTCCTCGCTTTAAAGGCCATAAAAAATGAACAACGGGTTACTGGGGCCCCCTCAGGGTTTCCCCGGTACAAAAAAAAAAAACTCGCCCCCTTTCCTTCCCAAAAAAACCCCCAAAATAGGAGAAAAAATGCGGGAAAAATGGAGACCTTGCTGTTTGACAAGGGAGGAATCTGTTGGGGTCTGCTTAAAAATTTTTAAAATGTCACGGTGGAAAAAACCCGTAGAAACGGGGACAGAAAAAGAAGGGCCAAGTAGCCGTAGCGGCAGCAGAAAGGCAAGTGGAAAAAGCCTAATGGGTAAACCTTGGGGCTTTAATTTTGTTTCCACCTCCCCAAAGATAAAAAATTTCAGGGCCCAACACCCCAACACACAAAAAGACCAGTTTAAAAGATCTTTGGTGCAGGACTTTCTGCGTCTAAACCCACCGTTTGTTTTTGGATGTTTTCCGGACCCAATAGATTTGGGGGTACCCCAAAATGGACAAATGGCCCCGAGCTCGCTCGCCATGCCATAGAGGGGGTTGTCCTGCCCAGCAGCCAGGTCATATCTGAGGGGGACCTTCAGCAAAAAGTTTGGAGGAGTCTTTTACAGACAAACGCATCCGGCTTTCCACAGATAATGGGGAAACTTTTTTGCTTTCATAAAGGGATGAATCAGGATGGATCTTGATGATGTTGGGGCCCCCATTTGCGAGGTCCCCGATTTAGTTGCCGGTTTTTACTTTCACTTTCCCCTCTTCAAACAGAAATGGTCCTCTTGAAAAATGTTTTTTAAAATGATCATTTCTTACTGCAATTTTTATTCTCTTTTCCCAACAGTTCATTTTGCTGGTTTTGCTGTGAGGAGACTGTAAAAGACACCAAGGTTTCATGACAAAACCGTATTCCATTTACTCACTTCATCTTTAGAATTTTTCGCCCTTGTCAATGGTTTTGAGGTCATGTTGCTGTGAGATACAGCTATAATCATGGTCCTTTGGAAAAGAAATGTGGCTTCTAAGTGGCATTTCTCCATCACAATTTTTAATAGTGGCTGAGAAGTCATATTTATAATTTTTTGGGGTCATGTTGCTGTGAGATACAGCTATAATCATGGTCCTTTGGAACAGAAATGTGGCTTTTAAGTGGCATTTCTCCCTCACAATTTTTAACAGTGGCTGAGAAGTCATTTTTTATAATTTTTTGGGTCATGCTGCTTTGAAATGCAGCAATACTACAGGTCCTATTATAAAAAAAAATGTAGTTTCTAACAGACATTTGTTCTTCACAATTGTCAAAAGTGGCTCAAGGGTCATGTTTTGAATTTGTGGGGGCATTTTGCTGTGAAATGCAGCTATACTACAGGTCCTATTCTAAAAAATGTGGTTTCTAACAGACATTTGTTCTTCACAATTTTCAAAAGTGGCTCAATGGTCATGTTTTGAATTTTTGGGGGCATTTTGCTGTGAAATGCAGCTATACTACAGGTTCTATTCTAAAAAAATTGTTTTTTAACAGACATTTGTTCTTCACAATTGTCAAAAGTGGCTCAAGGGTGATGGTGCTGTCAAAAACAGGAATAGGTAGGACACTGTTAATGGACACATATTACAAAATGACTTGTTTTTGCAAGATCTTTAAAATAGCTAGCAATCCCTGTAGTGAGACACCCATTTAATACAATTAAGAAAAGAGAAACAAAGACGTGTTGGGATTCCATCCTATTTTAAAAAATTTGTTTTCTAGAATTAAACTACTAAAAAACTGGCATGCACAAAATAGCTGATAAAAAATATTCCCCGGAATTTTACAAGGGGTAAGGAAAACTTGAAGATTAGGTTACCCGGAAGGTTAGTCAATGTCCAGTTTAACTAAAATGTGGTTCAAAGACTCCTTTTTCCGGGACTTTTTAATTGTGGGGCGACAGGTTTAATGGTAATGCTGCGGTCAGGACAGGTTTTTTTTAATTAATATAGATCAAGTCAACTGTCTCAACTAAAATGGTGGTTCAAAGACTCCTTTTCCGGCAATTTTTTAATCGGTGGGTCAGAAGGTTAATTGTCATACTCGGTCCAGGACAGGTTATAGTCAATGTCCAGTTCAACTAAAATGGTGTTGAAAGATTCCTTTTTCGGCACTTCTTAATCTGGGGGTCAGACAGGTTTAATGGTCATACTGCGGTACAGAACAGGTATAGTCAATGTCCAGTTCAACTAAAATGGTGGTTCAAAGACTCCTTTTTCCGGCACTTTTTAATCTGTGGGTCAGACAGGTTTAATGGTAATGCTGCGGTCCAGGACAGGTATAGTCAATGTCCAGTTCAACTAAAATGGTGGTTGAAAGACTCCTTTTTCCGGCACTTTTTAATCTGCGGGTCAGACAGGTTTAATGGTCATACTGCGGTACAGAACAGGTATAGTCAATGTCCAGTTCAACTAAAATGGTGGTTCAAAGACTCCTTTTTTCCGGCACTTTTTAATCTGTGGGTCAGACAGGTTTAATGGTCATACTGCGGTCCAGGACAGGTATAGTCAATGTCCAGTTCAACTAAAATGGTGGTTCAAAGACTCCTTTTTCCGGCACTTTTTAATCTGTGGGTCATGTAGATTTAAGGGTCATGCTGCGGTCCAGGACAGGTATAGTCAATGTCCAGTTCAACTAAAATGGTGGTTCAAAGACTCCTTTTTCCGGCACTTTTTAATCTGTGGGTCAGACAGGTTTAATGGTCATACTGCGGTACAGAACAGGTATAGTCAATGTCCAGTTCAACTAAAATGGTGGTTCAAAGACTCCTTTTTCCGGCACTTTTTAATCTGTGGGTCAGACAGGTTTGGGGCTCATGCTGTGGCCCAGGACAGGGATAGTCTATGTCCAGTTCAACTAAAATGGTGGATCAAAGACTCCTTTTTCTTGCACTTTTTAATCATACATGCCAACTCTCCCGTTTTTGGTGGGGGGGGGGGGTCCCGCTATTTGGGGTCCCCCCTCGCCCTCCCGGCAGAGTTGGCATTCCTCCCGCCGCCAGCAGGCAGCGGGGGGACCGCGGCGCAAGAGCAGCGCTGGTGCGCTACTCTGGCGCCGCCGGGCCGCTGCTACAGGCGGGTGAAGCGGCCATAGCTGCCGCTTCAACCCGCCCGGAGTCTCGCTGTGCAGGGAGGAGGCAGTAGGGATCGCTTCCTCCTCCCTTCTCCCCCTGTATGTACAGCGCCGGTGTGTGCTGTACATACAGGTCAGCGGCGCAGGGGGAGTGACGCGCCTCTGCACTCACTTCCCCTGTGACGCTGAGGAGATCGTCCGGAGCTGCAGGAGCCTGGTCAGGTGAGTGGCTGTTATTATTTTATTTTTATTAGCTTTAGGGGGGCTCTGCCTGCAACAATGGGGGGGGGGGTTACCTGGCAACTGAGGGGGCACTACCTGGCAACAGAGGGGGGACTACCTGGCAAACCCAAAGGGGGCATCTACCTGGCAACAGAGGGGGCATCTACCTGGCTAACAATGGGGGCTATGGCAATCTACCTGGCAACAATGGGGGCAATACCTGGCTAACAATGGGGGCACTACCTGGCTAACAAAGGGGCACTACCTGGCAAACAATAGGGGCATCTGCCTGGCAACAGAGGGGGAACTACCTGGCTAACAGAGGGGGCACCACCTGGCTAACAGAGGGGCAACTACCTGGCTAACAAGGGGGGCAACTACCTGGCAACAGAGGGGCACTACCTGGCTAACAAAGGGGCACTACCTGGCTAACAAAGGGGGGCATCTACCTGGCTAACAAAGGGGGGCATCTACCCGGCTACAGAGGGGGCATCTACCTGGCTACAAGGGGGCATCTACTTGGCTACAAGGGGGCATCTACTTGGCTACAAGGGGGCATCTACCTGCCTGTAAGGGGCACTATGGGGGGCTACTACCTGGCAATAAGGGCATCTACCTGGCTTTCTTCCAAAGCCGTTATGCAGTTAGGTGGAGTGGTTGCGGCTTTTTGAAGGGGCGTGGCACACCGACAAGATGGGCGTGTCTACGCGTGCCGCCCACTGCGATCTCCTACTTTTTCAATTTCAAAAGTTGGCAACTATGTTTTTAATCTGTGGGTCATGCAGGTTTAAGGGTCATGCTGTGGTACAAGACAGGGATAGTGAATGTTGTGTGTTTTTTTTTCTGTGGCTTTTATAACCTAAGTGTGTTGCCTAAGATGTAGCAGTATCCATTTGACTGTTGTGGATGTTAATTCCAGCTTCTCCAGCCCTGTTTTGTTGTGTATAAGAATGAAGGTTTTTTCCATCTCCATAGACTTTAATGGTCATCGCGATAATCATTATCGACTATTGAATTTCTAGATAATTGGATACGACTATCGACCCGATGACGATAGTCAACGTAATCGCTCATCACTAATCATCAGCATTGTATATCAGGACATGGATACATCATCAGCATTGTATATCAGGACACTGATTCATCATTAGCATTGTATATCAGGACATGGACACATCATCATCATTGTATATCAGGACATGAATACATCATCAGCATTGTATATCAGGACATGGGCACATCATCATCATTGTATATCAGGACATGGGCACATCATCAGCATTGTATATCAGGACATGGACACATCATCAGCATTGTATATCAGGACATGGACACATCATCAGCATTGTATATCAGGACATGGATACATCATCAGCATTGTATATCAGGACATGGACACATCATCAGCATTGTATATCAGGGCATGGATACATCATCAGCATTGTATATCAGGACATGGGCACATCATCAGCATTGTATATCAGGACATGGGCACATCATCAGCATTGTATATCAGGACATGGACACAACATCAGCATTGTATATCAGGACATGGATACATCATCAGCATTGTATATCAGGACATGGATACATCATCAGCATTGTATATCAGGACATGGGCGCATCATCAGCATTGTATATCAGGACATGGATACATCATCAGCATTGTATATCAGGACATGGATACATCATCAGCATTGTCTATCAGAACATGGACACATCATCATCATGGTATATCAGGGCATGGAACATCATCATTGTATATGACTGGGCATCATCAGGCATGTACATCGGGCATGATACATCATCAGCATTGTATATCAGGACATGGGCACATCATCAGCATTGTATATCAGGACATGGGCACATCATCAGCATTGTATATCAGGGCATGGACACATCATCAGCATTGTATATCAGGACATGGGCACATCATCAGCATTGTATATCAGGACATGGATACATCATCAGCATTGTATATCAGGACATGGACACATCATCAGCACTGTATATCAGGACATGGACACATCATCAGTATTGTATATAAGCAGGTCCGGACTGCCCATAGGGAAAACCGGGCATTTGCCTGGCTGGGCGCTGGGGGCCGGGCCGCAGGGCCGGCTCGGATCGCCCACCGAGGGGACCAGTTTTTCCCCCCGGTGGGCCCCGAGTGCCCTACAGGGGCCGCATGTCGCATCACGACCGGACCCCTGTGCAGGGACCAGCAATGCAGCCACACGGCCAAGCCGCTGAACAGCTGGGATCTTCTGATCCGGTCTGTTCAGCGCCCCGGAGGCCGCGGGGCAAGCGCGCGATGTAACGACACGGGTGAGAGCGGGCGTTCCGGACGGACGTGGAGAAGAGGAGAGGAGGGAAACCAGGTGAGTAAGAGTTTTATTTACTTTTTAAACTACTTACTGGCCCTGCCTACCACTAAGTCCCCCTTCCTGGCTATATACTGGCCCTGCCTATCACTAAGTGCCCCTGCCTGGCTATATACTGCCCTGCTACCTCTAAGTCCCTGCCGGCTATATACTGGCCCTGCCTACCTCTAGTGCCCCTGCCTGCTTATATGCCCCGCCTACTGTAAGTCCCCCCCTACTGGCTATTACTGGCCCTGCCTACCTCTAAGTGCCCCTGCCTGGCTATATACCATACATGCCAACTCTCCCGTTTTTGGCGGGGGGGTCCCGCTATTTGGGGAGTTGGCATTCCTCCCGCCGCCAGCAGGCGGCGGGGGTCCTTTAAATGACCGCGGCGCGGAGTAGCGCTGGTGCGCTACTCTGGTGCCGCCGGTCCGTTCCCACAGGCGGGTGAAGCGGGCGCTGCGCCCGCTTCACCCGCCCGGAACCTCGCTGAGCAGGGAGGAGGCAGGAGGGATCGCTCCCTCCTGCCTCCTACCCCTGTATGTCCGGCGCCACTGTGCGCCGTACACACATGTCAGCGTCACAGAGGAAGTGACGCGCGGCTGCTCTCACTTCCCCTGTGACGCTGAGGAGATCGGCCGGGAGGTGTCCGGAGCTGCAGGAGCCTGGTCAGGTAAGTGGATTTTTTATTTTTTTTTATTAGTTTTGGGGGGGCCTGTTTTCTAAATGGGGGGGTTTCCGGGCTAAAGGGGGGGGCCCGGGCTACAATGGGGGGTTCCCCTACTACAATGGGGGAAAATACGGCCCCAAAGGGGGGGCCTCCTGGTAAAAATGGGGGGCCTCCCCAACAAAGGTGCCCCTGGCTTAACAGGGGCCTACCCAAATGGGGGGGACTCCGGGCTACAAGGGGGCCCCCGGGCTAAAAGGGGGCCTCCTCACAAGGGGCCTCCTGGCTATTAGGCCCCGGGGCTACTAAAGGGGCCTCCTGGCTAATAAAAAGGGGCCCCTTCCAAACCATAGGCCTCCGGCTAAACGGGGGGCCCTGCTAAAAAATGGGGCATCCCCTGTTCGGGGGGCCTCCTGGCTAAAAATGGGGCCTCCCCAAGGGGGGGCACAACCTGCTAACAAGGGGGGCCCCACCTGGTAATGGGGGGCACCCTGGCAAATGGGGGCCCTACCTCTAAAGGGGGGTCCGGCAACTGGGGCCTACCCCAAAGGGGCACTCCGGCTAAAAATGGGGGTTTCCCTTGGCTCTAAGGGGACTCCTGGCTAACAATGGCCCCTGGCAAAAAAGGGGCCCATACCTGGCCCCAAATGGGGCCTTGGTTTTAAAAAGGGGGGGGCACACCGCAAACTGGGCTTCCCCCCCCCGGGCACGAAAGGGGCCAACCTAAAATCAATTTGGGGGCCCCCCCCCCGGGCCAACAAGGGGGCAAACCGGGCAAACAAGGGGGGCCCTCCGGGCAAACGGGGGGCCTCCTCAAACAAGGGGGGGCATCTACCTTTGCTCCCCAATTGGCTCAAAACCTGGCTACAAAGGGGGCTCTATTTGGCTACAAGGGGGCATTACCGGGCCTTAAGGGGCCTCCTGGTTATGGGGGAAACCCCGGGCTATTTAAGGCCTCCGGGCTTTCTTCCGCCTTAGGTTTGGGGGATATTGGCTTTTAAGGGGGCTTGCAACCCTTTTCAAAGGGGGTGCCCATAAAATTTTTGCCACGGCCCGCTACCGGCCCCCCTCCCCCTAGTCCCTCCTGCTTTTTCATTTTCAAAAGTTGGGGCCTATTATTAGGGGCCCCTCCACAAGGCCCTGCCCTGGCTATATATTTGCCCCTCCCCTCCCCTTTTAAGTGCCCCCCCTGGCTATTACTGGCCCTCTACCTCTAATGCCCTGCTACCTTACGGCCTGCCTACCCTAAGTCCCCCTGCCTGGCTATAACTCCCCCTTGCCTACCCTAGGCCCCCTGCCTGTAAAACCCCCCCTGCCTACCCCTAAGTGCCCCCCCTGGCTTATACGGGCCCCCTGCCTACCTCTAAGTGACCCTGCCTGCTATATACTGGCCCCCCTGGTATAAAATCCCCCTCCTGGCTATATACGGGCCCCTGCCTCCCACAAAATCCCCCGCCTTTTAAAAAGGCCCTGCCTCTTAATGCCCTGCCGGGCTATATACTGCCCCTTTGCCTGCTTATAGCCCCTTTTGCCCTTGCTATATCGCCCCTTCCTCCCTCTAAGTCCCCTGCCTGGCTATTACGCCCTCCACCTCTAAGTCCCCCGGGCCTGCTATATAGGGCCCTGTAACCCTAAGTGCCCTGCCTGTATATACTGGCCCTCCTCCAACAATGCCCCTCCTGGCTTATATGGCCTGCCTACCTCAAGGCCCCGCCTGGATTTATACTGGCCCTGCCTACCTCAAAGTGCCCCCCTTTCCTCTAAAGGGCCCCCCTGGCTTATACGGGGCCCCTCCTACCATAAGTGCCCCGCCTGGCTATATACTGCCCCTTTTCCTACCCAAAGGGCCCCCCTGCGGGTTTATATATGCCCCCTCCCTCCCACAAGTGCCCCTTCCTGGTATATACGGGGCCCCACCCTGTGCCCCTGCCGGGGGCTATAACTAGCCCTGCCTACCTCAAAAGTCCCCTCCCTGGCTATTACTAGTCCTGCCTCCCATAATGCCCCCGTGGCAAAACGGCCCTGCCTCCATAAGTCCCTGCCTGGTATTTTACGCCCTGCCTCCCTCTAATGCCCCTCCCGGGTAATCGGGCCCGCCTCCCAAAAAAGTCCCCTCCTGGTTTATACCCCCCTTCCTACCTCTAAGGCCCTGCCTGGCTATAACTGGCCCCCCTACCCTAAGGCCCCTCCGGCTTAATGGCCCTGCCTACCTCTAAGTGCCCTCCCTGCTATATACGGCCCCTCAAACCATAAGTGCCCCTGCCCTGGCTTTTTAAACTGGCCCGCCTACCTTAATGCCCTGCCCGCAATATACGGGCCCTGCTTACCACTAATTTGCCCCTGCCTGGCTATATACGGCCCCCTCCTAACAAGTGCCCCCTGCCTACCTCTAAGTGCCCCTTCCGGCTAATACGGCCCTGCCTACCCCAATGTCCCTTTCCTGGCTATTTACTGGCCCTGCCTACCCAAAGTCCCCCTGCCGGGCTATAACTGGCCCTGCCAAATTTTAATTGCCCCGCCCTGGCATAAAGGGGGCCCCCCCTGCCCCCCCTACCCTAAGTGCCCCGCCTGGCTATATACGGCCTGCCACCACTAAGTGCCCCCCCTGCATATACGGGCCCCTGCCTACCCCTAATGCCCCCTCCGGTTATTATGGCCCGTACCCAATGCCCTCCCGGCAAAACGGCCCTGCCCCCCAAAAGGCCCCCCTGCCGGCTATTACTGCCCCCTGCCTACCCTAAGTCCCCTGCCTGCAATATAGGGGCCCTTTCCACCCTAAGTCCCCCTGCCGGTTTTAATATGGCCCTGCCTACCCTAAGTTGCCCCCCCCCGGCTATATACTGGCCCTGCCTACCACAAGTGCCCCCTGCCTGGCTAAAAACTGGCCCCTGCCTACCCAAAGGGCCCCCTTCTGCTATATACTCCCCCCGGGTAACCCTAAGTGCCCCTGCCTCCCTAAGTCCTTGCTGGCTATACTGCCCTCCCTACCACTAAGTGACCTCCTGGCATATACTGGCCCTGCCTCCCACTAAGTCCCCTGCCTGGCTAATACTGGCCCTGCCTACACTAATGCCCTCCCTGGTATTTACTGCCCTCCCCCCTAAGTGCCCCTCCTGGCTATAAAATGAACTGCCTACCACTAAGTCCCCCTGCCTGGCTAAAAAAGCCCTGCCTACCCTAAGTGCCCTGCCTTTTTTTTTATATACTGGCCCCCCCTACCCTAAGTCCCTCCTGGATATCGCCCTGCCTACCACTTTTTGGCCCCTTCCTGGCTATTCTGCCCCACCTCCAAATTTTCCCCTCCCTGGTATAAAAGGCCCCTGCCTACCTTTAAAGGCCCCTGCCCGGTATATACTCCCCTGCCCCCCCAAAAAGGCCCCTTTGCATATAAATTTTTGGCCCTGCCTACCACTAGTGCCCCTGCCGGGCTATTACTGCCCTGACTCTAAGGGGCCCTGCCTCTTTTAAACTGCCCCTTTGCCTACTAAAAGGGGACCTGACTGGCTATATACTCCCCCCTGCCACCTTATACCCCCCCGCCCCATAAGAGGCCATCCTGCTATATTCGGCCCTGCCTCTACTTACTGGCCTGCCTGGCTAATATGGCCCTAATGCTAATACTGCCCCTGGCCCTCCTGGGGCTAATCTGGCCTACCTTTAATTACGCCCCCCCCACCTGGTATTACTGGCCCTACTTTTCAATTCTGGCCCTACCTGGCTAATTACTGGGGGCAGCCCAGTACTGGTTTTATTACTGGGGCACCCCCACACCGGGCTATTCTGGGGGCAGCCCCAGCCCGGGCTATTACTGGGGGAAAGCCCAGCACCTGGTAGTTACTGGGGGAGCCCCAGCTCCCTGGTGTTACTGGGGAAGCCCAGCCCGGGCTTTTCTGGGGCACCCCCCGCACCTGGTAGTTACGGGGGAAGCCCCACTATCTGGCTAGTTACGGGGGGAACCCCCAGTACCTGGTAGTTACGGGGAACCCCCAGCTCCCTTAGTTACGGGGGGCGCCCCAGCTATCTGGTATTAGGGGGAACCCCCAGCTACCTGGTGTTACGGGGGAGCCCCAGCTACCGGGCTGTTACGGGGGGACCCCTTTTTTACGGCTGTTTACAGGGGTGGGCCCTGTCACTCCCAAAATTTAATGGAGGAAGGCCCCTGTTTCCCTCCTAATGGGGGTCTCCCTATTTCATGCCACTTATCTGACATTTTTTAATTTCTAATTTTGGGTCTACAAAGCTGTTTGGGGAATTGATGGAAAGTGCGGAGAGGAGGGTCTAAGTGTATTTGGGTAAATTCTAAGGGCGATTTTTACCGGGGGAAGAAAAATTGCAGCGTACTGGACGGAGAAAAAAAGAAAGGAGAAGAGAACAACTCCCATCAGAGATGCGTCTCCTGTGAGTCCCTTGAGGGCTGCCTCAGAAATTTTGGGGGGCCCCCCACAGCTAAAAAACCTGGGCCCCACAATCCCCCCCCTGTTTAAACCCCCCCCCTGTCAACTCCCCCCTGTCAACACGCCCCTGTCAAAACCCCTCGTCCGCCCTAAAACCTTAGGGGGCCCCCCCAAACTACAGGGGCCTTTTGGCCCTTGAAAAGATACTAGGCCCAGCGGACTTGCAGAGGGGCCCTTTCCCCCCCAGTGGCCGGGGCCCCCCACTCCCTCTCATTGCATGGGCCCACTTTCCCCGCCAAGGGGGGCCCCCCATAAGGTCCCCGTAAATTGTGGGGGCCCCATAAGGCCCCTTTATATTGTGGGGCCCCCCATAAGGCCCCCTTTGTTTTTGGGGGCCTATAACTTCAGGGGCCTTGAATGGGGCCCCACAAACCCTTTAGGGGGCCCCAAAACTTTTGGGCCCTTTAATTGGGCCCCCCAACCTTCAGGGGCCCAAAAAATTTTAGGGGCCCTTGAATGGGCCCCCCCCACAAACTCAGGGGCCTTTTGGGAGCCCCACAAATACAGGGGCCTTTGGGAGCCCCACAAAAACCCGGGGCCTTATGGGGGCCCCCACAGGTTTTATGTCCGGCCGGGAGGGGCCCGGCCAATAAGGTGGGAGGAGGGGTCCAGCGCATTGAGGGGGAGGGGCCCAGGCTGGGGTCACCTGGCCCCCTTTTCATTTAACTGTAACTATATTTATAGCGCAGCAGCTCCAGGACCGGGCGGCCCCCCCCCCCTTCTTCTGGCCGTGGGCAGGGGAAATGCGGGATTTAATCATAGGCCCCCCCCCGCCCGGGGGAAGGGGAGGGGCCGCCCAGTCAGGAGCGCTGCGCTATGAAGTTAAGTTAAGTTAAATGATAGAGATGGGGCGCAGGTGACCCGCAGCCCCGGCCCCTCCCCCCAATAGCGCTGGACCCCTCCTCTCCCTTAGTTCGCCCCGGGCCCCCGCGCCCGGGCCATTGGGGGATATATAAAAGGGGGGAGAATAGGGCCCGCGGCCTTTTCTCTCCATTATAATGAAGCAATGGGGGGGTAACCCCCCCGCCCACGGCGGCGGGCCCCCCCTTCTTCAAATTCGGCCGGGCCCCCTAGGGGGATACTGGTTTGTACTGTTGTAGGGGTTTTCTTTTCCCCCAGACGGGTTTTGGGGCATTTTTTTTGATGGTTTTTTTTTTGTGCAGAAAAGTCAGCATTAACTACTCTGTTTCTGCACTGCACCAAAAAAACCACAAAAAGACCAAAAAATCTCCATGAAAGCATTTATAGGATTTTTTTTTTAGAAAGTGGGGGGCAAGAACAAGGGGAATTTTTAAAACGGGTATTGATGTGGGGCTGGGGGTTTGTGCCAGGGGTGATTTTTATTCCCAGTCCGGCCCCGTATATAAGGAATGGGAACTCATCACATTGTATTCAGGGCATGGACACATCACACATTGTTATCAGGGGATGGCATCATCACCCTTGAAAAACAGACATGGGCCATCATCGCATTTTATATCGGCATGGGCACATATCTCAGTATTTTCATGG
>JAODAL010048904.1:0-28600 GCA_025379985.1 Phyllomedusa bahiana | reverse complement strand
TGAGCCAAAAAACACTAAAAATTTGAGGAAGGCAAATTTTACCCTGTTGGGAAGGCACTAAACTGTATAGACGGGCAAGGTGTTTAAAAACAGCAGAACAAAAAAATAAATGGGAGATTTTTAAAAACATCTTAGGCGCCCACTGTGAGAGGTACATACCATATGGTAATAAAATAATAAGAAACAGGAAAAACCCAATGTGGATCAGAGATGTAAAGGCGGCAATAAAAAACAAAAAGAAAGCGTTTCAGCTACTAAAACAGAAGGGCAGTGAAGAGGCGCTAAGAAGCTATAGGGAAAAAAATAAAGTGTGTAAAATAAAGATAAAGGAAGCAAAGCTGGAGACGGAAAGATATATTGCAATAGAAAGTAAAACTAACCCCAAAATATTTTTTATATATATAAATAGTAAAAATATAAAAAAAGAAAATGTTGGCCCTTTAAAAAAATACTGAGGGAGAGACAGTAGAGGGCGATGAGGAAAAAGCAAACCTATTAAACACTTTCTTCCCCACTGTATTTGCCGAGGAGGATGAGCTTCCTGTTGATGAGCAGAGGGATGAGGTAAACTCCAACTTAAATGTTTCTTGTCTAACCCAGAAAGAAGTGCAGCTTCACCTTAAAAGTTTAAAAATAGACCAAATCCCCAGGCCCTGAGGGTTTAATACACCCACTTTGTCCTAAGGGAGTTAAGTGATGTCATAGATAGGCCCTATTCTCAATTTTTTATGGACTGTATAATAAGGGGTATGTCCCAAATGATTGGCGCATAGCAAATGTTGGGTGCCAATATTCAAAAAGGGGTCAAAGAGTGATCCAGGAAACTATAGGCCAGTAAGTTTGACCTCTGTTGTAGGTAAAATGTTTGAAGGTTTTCTCAGAGATGCTATCCTGGAGTATCTCACTGAAAATAAATTTATAACTCCGTTCCAGCATGGGTTTATGAAGGATCGGTCCTGTCAGACTAATCTCATCAGCTTCTATGAGGAAGTCAGTGCTAGACTGGATCGGAGTGAGGCACTGGATGTCATATATCTAGATTTTTCTAAAGTATCTGATACGGGCCACATAAAAGGTTGGTAAATAAAATGAGAATGCTTGGACTGGGGAAAAATGTTGCAATTGGGGGAAACAACTGGCTCACTGATAGAAAACAAAGGGGGGTACTTAACGGTACATACTTTGACTGGATCCCTGTGACTAGTGGGGTACCACAAGGGTCAGTATTGGGCCCTATCCTATTTAACACTTTCATTAATGATCTTACATAGGGATTAAACAGTAGAATATCGATCTTTGCAGAAGATACTAAGCTCTGTAAAGTAATAAACACAATAGAGGATAATGTGTTATTACAAAGGGATCTGGAAAAGTTAGAGTCCTGGGCACAGAAATGGCAGATGAGGTTTAACACAGATAAATGCAAGGTTATGCACATGGGGAGGAAAAATCCATGACATGACTACATGTTAAATGGAAAAAGGCTGGGTAAAAGTGACATGGGAAGACTTGGGAAACCTGGTGGACAGTAAAAATTAATTGTAGCAGCCAGTGTCGGCTGCAGCTGCCAAAGGGTAATAGGATCATGGGGTTTTATTAAAAGGGGCATAGATGCACATGATGAGAACATTATTCCCCCATTTTTACAAGTCATGGTTTAGACCATACAAGGAATATTGTGTACAGTTTTGGGGCACCAGTCCCCAGGAAAGACATTGTAGAGCATAAAGGGGTAAAAAGGCGGGCCAAAAAAAATAAAAAGGACTGGAGGCTAAAATCCCAGAAAGATTAGAAAGGGTTGGGTTATTTAGTTTAGAGAAAAGACGGCTTCGGGGGGGACAAAATAAATATGTTTAAAACTAAAGGAAAATTAGAGTTCCCCCCAAAGTTTTTATTTATACCAGGCTGTATTAAACAAAGGGGGTTTCCTTTTAGTCTTGGGCAAAAGTTTCGACGTAAAATGGGGTTGTTTACTGTAAGAACAGTGGATTTGGGAAATTCTTGCAGAGGGACTTGTTGGTGTTTTTAACTAACGGTTCAAAAGGGTTGGTTTCATTTTTGGGGTAAAAATTAACAAGTTATAGTGTCTAGATTCTGGAGAGGGGTCATTGACCCGGGTTTTTTTCCGATTGCCAGATTGGGTGGGGAAGGGAAATTTTTCCCAAAAATTAGGCAATTTGGCTTCTCCCTCATTGGGTTTTTTGCCTTCTCTAGATCAACCCTTTAAAACAGGCTGAACTGGATGGAATCTTGTTTTTTTTGGCCTTACAAATATGAAATTGTAAAATGTCCAGCTTCCCTAAACCTCCCTCTTCATCCGGCCCATCATCCAGGCCCATCACCCCCTGTGTAATGTATAATGTCCCGAATTCCTCCCCTCCCACATCTCCCAGGCCATCATCCAGGCCTTTTCCCCCCTGTGAAATGTAAATGTCACGCATTTCCCTCACCTTCATCACCCGACCATCACCCCCTGTGTTATGTATAATGCCTAGTTTCCCAGTACCTCCCCAGTCGAGCTCAGTGACTGGGGTCCCAGTTCCAGGTCTTCTGTATAGTGAATGAGGTGGAGGTCGGGGTCTGGGTGCTGCTCGTCTGCCTGACATGATCACTAATAGTTCTAAAAACCCCCTCCCTTTCCCATCATTCCTGTTTGAGGAGAGAAGACGAGGTCATGTGAGACTTTCCCCTCTCATTCCAAGTAGTGATTCCAGGGTGAGGTTTAATATGGGGGGGCCCTGAGGCTCCGTCCTTGTCCATCCTTGGGGGGTTTTGATAAAAAGGGGGGCCTTGTTTTTAGCTGTGGAGCCCTGGACCTAAAGACCCGAAGAAGAGAGGGGATTGAGAGCAAGATCACACTCTGTATACACCTCTACTCTGTACATATGGATACCTACACAATAATAATAATATTTATTTATATAATGCCAACATATTCGGCAGCTCTTTACACTTTAGGGGGTATAAGTACAAACAAAACAAAATAGAGCAATGGACAAGACAGGAGAGAGAGAGAGAGAGAGAGAGGAGGAGAAGACAGGAGAGAGAGAGAGAGGAGGAGAAGACAGGAGAGAGAGAGAGGAGGAGAAGACAGGAGAGAGAGAGGAGGAGAAGACAGGAGAGAGAGAGAGAGGAGGAGAAGACAGGAGAGAGAGAGGAGAAGACAGGAGAGAGAGAGAGGAATGGAAAAGAAAGGAGGGGGAGAGAGAGGAACGGAGAAGAAAGGAGAGAGGGGAACGGAGAAGAAAGGAGAGAGAGAGAGAGGAACGGAGAAGAAAGGAGAGAGAGAGGAGAAGAAAGGAGAGAGAGAGAGAGGAGAAGAAAGGAGAGAGAGAGAGAGGAGAAGAAAGGAGAGAGAGAGAGGAGAAGAAAGGAGAGAGAGAGAGGAGAAGAAAGGAGAGAGAGAGGAGAAGAAAGGAGAGAGAGAGAGGAGAACACAGAGAGAGAGAGGAATGGAGAAGAAAGGAGAGAGAGAGAGAGGAACGGAGAAGAAGGAGGAGAGAGGAGGGAAGGGGAAAAGACAGGAGAGAGCGAGAGGAATGGAGAAGACGGGAGAGAGAGAGGGGGAAATGGAGAAGACGGGAGAGAGAGAGAGAGGAATGGGAAAAAAGGGAGAGGAGGAATGGAAAAGAAGGGGAGAAAGAGATAGTAAAGGAGAAGTGATCTATAATGGTCGGGTGGTGAGTCCCCCCTGCTGTGTTTTATTTACTCTCCCCTTGTGATGTCAGGGGGCCGGTGTTCCTCCATCTGACCTCCGGGTTTCAGATCCTGGTCCTTTTGTCTCCCACTCCTCCTGGGACTAGACAGCAAATTTAAACCCCTTATGGGAAACCTGCAAACAAGGATCCATCTCATCCGGGCCCCATCACCCCTGTGTTATGTATAATGTCCCAATTCCCCTCATCTTCATCATCCGATCCATCACCCCTGTTTAGTATAATGTCTAGAATTCCCCTCACCTCTATCCAGATCCATACCCCCTGTGTTATGTATAAGTCCCAACATTTCCTCACCTCTCATCATCCGACCATCACCCCCTGTGTTTAATAATCCCAGCATTCCCTCATCTCTCATCATCCAGCCCCATCTCCCTGTGTTATGTTAAGTCCCAGCATTCCCCCCCTTCTTCATCACCAGACCCTCATCCCTTTGTTATGTAAAATTTCCCCACTTCCCCCCCTATCTCATCTATCCGCCCATCACCCCCAGTGTTAGTGTAAGCCCCAGCATTCCCCCTCACCTTTATATCCAGTCCATTATCTTGTGTTATTAAAAAGTCCCGATTCCCTTCACCTCTATCATCCAAAACCCATCATCCCTTTGTTTATATATATCCCAGCTTTTCCCCCACCTCTCCAGTCAGCAGCTCAGTGATCGGGGTGGTCAGTTCTGGATCTTTGTTTCAGTGAATGAGATAAAAGTTCGGGGCTTGGGTGCTGCTCCGTCCTCCTGCCCACAGGGGGGGCCCACACACCCCCCCAGATGACTTTTCACTATTGTAATCCTGTGTAGGGGGAGACACGATCACTACTAGATTTAAGAACCCCCACCTTTCCCCCCTTTTCCCGTTATGATAGAGATAAGAGCGGGTCATGTGAGATTCACCTCTCCAGTTCCCAAATGATGACTCCAGGGTGAGGTCTAATATCCTGGGGGGCCCCGAGGTCTCGTCCCTTTTCCCCTCCTTGGGGGGTCTTGATGAAAGGGCCCTTGTTTTAGCTGTGGGTCCCGGACCTGAGGAACCTGAAGAAGACGAGGAGGATTGAGAGCAAGATCACACTCTGTATACACCTCTACTCTGTACGTATGCTTACCTACACAATAATAATAATAATATTTATTTATATATATAGTGCCAACATATTCGGCAGCTCTTACATTTAGGGGTATAAATACGACAAAACCAAACATTACATTATAAAAAGCTACTTACAGATCAGACACTGGGTAGGGTGATAGACACAGATGAGGGGGAGTGTAGGGGGGGGCGCCCGGTAGAGAGCGAGTAGGGTGGGGGCCAGTGAGGGGGAGATGTAGGGGGGTTTTCAAACGTTGTGGAGAGGGGCAGGGGGGTGGTAGACAGAGATGAGTGAAGAGATGTAGGGGGCGTAGCACCATGAAGACACCGAGTAGGATAGTAGACAGTGATAAGGGAGGAGATGTAAGAGATGCGCATGTGGGTAAACCGGGTAGGGGGTAGACAAGATGAGAGAGGGGTAGGGGTGCAGCACTGTGGAGGGAGGGTAGGATGGTAGAGATGAGGGAGGAGATGTGGGGGGCAGCATGTGGAGAGACCAGGTAGGATGGTAGAGATGAGGGAGGAGATGTAGGGGATGCAGCACTGTGGTAAGACCGGGTAGGGTAGTAGACAGTGAGGGAGGAGATGTAGGAGGTGGAGCACTGTGGAGGGGGGCGGGGGAGGGTGGTAGACCGATGAGGGAGGGATGTGGGGGGGGCAGCGCTTTTGGGGGGAAGGGGGGTGGGAGACAGAGTGAGGGGGGAGATGTAGGTGGGGTAGGGGACCGTGAAAAGATGGAGTAGGGGGGTAGACAGAAAGAGGGAGGGTGTAGGAGGTGCCGCACTGTGGAGGGACCGGGAAGGTGGTAGACACTGATGATTGAGGAGATGTAGGGGGTGCAGCACTGTGGAGATCGGGTAGGGTGGTAGACAGAGATAGGGAGGAGTGTTGGGGGTGCAACGCTGTGGAGAGACCCGGGGGGGGGTGGTAGACCCGAGATGAGGGGGGAAATGTGAGGGGTTTTAGACTGTGAGAGGCCCATAGGTGGAGCGTTATGAGGAGGGAGATGTAGGAGTTGCAGCACTGTGGAGGATCGGGTAGGGTGGTAGATAGTGATGAGGGAGGAGATGTAGGGGGTTTGCACTGTAGAGAGACCAGGTAGGGGGTAGCAGGATGGGAGAAAATTTTTGGGGGGGGGGAGTGCTGGCAGGACAAGTAGGTGGTAGACAATGATAAGGGGGGTGATGAGGAGGTGCAGCACTGTAGAGGGACCTAGTAGGGTGGTAGACAGTGATGAGGAAGGATATGAAGGAGTGCAGCTTGTGGAGAGACTGGGTAGGGTGTTAGACATGAGATGAGGGAGGTGGGGGGTTTTCGGAGTGGGGGACGGGTAGGGTGGTGGACAGAGAGGAGGGAAAAGGGATGGGGGTGCAGCTCTGTGGAGAGACGGGTGGGTGGTAGAAGAGATGGGGAGGAGATTTAGGGGAATGCAATCTGTGGAAGACCGGGGGAGGGTGGTAGAATGAGGGGGGGATGTAGGGGGGGCCGTGTGGAGAGACCAAGTACCGTGGTGAAGAGATGAGGGAGGAGATTAAGGGGGGGCGCACTGTGGAGGACTGTGTTGGGGGGGTAGAATGAGATGAGACAGGGGGGTGTGGGGGTGAGCTCTGTGGAGAGACCGGGTTTTGGGGGGTTTGACCAATGATGGAGGGAGTAGGGGGGTGCGCGCTATGGAGAGAAACCCAGTAGGGGGTGGACAGAGAGAAGGGGGGAGATGTAGGGGAGCAACAGTGGGGAGCGGGTAGAGTGGTAGGAGAGGGAGGAGATGTAGGGGGGGGGAGAACTATGGGAGACCCGGGGAGGGTAGTGAGACGAGGGGGGAGAGTAGGGGATAAGACTGTGGAGAGTCTGGGTAGGGTGGTTGACAGAGATGAGGGAGGGGTGGGGGATGCAGTGCTGTGGAGGTGATGAGTTTCTGTTGTATTCTTTTTGATGGGCAACCCGTGCAGTGATTGACACAGGGGAGAGGCATCAGTATAGCGGCTGGAGAGAAAGATTAGCTGGCTGCTGCTTTTAGGACAGATTGGGGAGGGAGGGTTTGCAGAGAAGGAGCGATAAGCAGGGAGTTAAGGGATAAGTGAGGAAGAAAAGAGCAACAAAGAGGGGTTTTAGTTGTTTTTGTGTGAAAAAGGGCAGGTTCTGGAGATGTTCTTGAGCGGGGAAGGAATTGGGTATAGGGGGTGAGGACAAATAAAAATTGGTTAAATTTCAAACCGGGCCCGCTGCCTAGGATTATGGAGGTTGAAACCCAGACAAAAAAAAGTAGGGGGGTGGAGGTGGTTAGTAGATGGGGGGGTGCAAGTTCAGTCTTGTGGGTTTAGTTTAAGATTTAGAAGGACTTTTTGTCAGAGACAGCGGCAGGTAGTATTTGGTATTTTTTGAAGGGCAGGGGTGATGTACGGGGCGAGGTGTCAGTTGAGGGTCATCGCATAGAGTGGTGTGGAAACAAATTGTGATGGGTTTTTCAAAAGTGGGTGTGATATAAATTTTTTGTGTTGTATAATAAGTGAGCCTTAAAGGTGTTTTTCACTCATTGTTCGTCCTGTTTCTTGGTTTCAATTTGAATCCCAAAAGCGTGTTTATGGCTATACTAGGTGCAGTAGAAGCAAGGTTGGTATGAAACCCGTGTGGGCCTATCAGGAGAGATCAAAAAGGTCTGAAGCTATAGCAACCTGAGGAGCTGTGCGCCCTACAAGAGGGGTTTCTAGGGTAGGTAAAAACTGTTAAGGACAATATTGCAGAGTGACTTTTTTTGCAAGATCTTTAAATAAAAAAACAATTTCCTTGTGTGGACAACCCCTTTAAATGGCTTCATTTTTTGTAAAAGCATGTCCTGGGGTGGGTTCCCCCTTATATTTATATATTTTTTATATTTTATAGTATTATTTTATATATATATATTTTTATTATTTATATTATATATATAATATAGACCCAACAATCAATATATATCTTATATAAACAATACTACGGAGGGCAGAAACCCCCCAATTTTTTTTAAATCTTGTATTCTATATTTTTTATGAGAAACACTGGGATCTGACACTTTGTATAATGTAAAGTAGTCGTGACGGCTTGTTAAGGGTAGGTCTACACGCTATGGACAAAAAAGGGCAGAAGCGGCCCTTTTTTCCTAGCAGGGGCGCGGTTTTTTGTAAAATTTTGCGCAAAAAAAAGCGGGTTTTTTCTCAGTTTTTTATGCCGCTCATACAATTGTTTGTATGGAAGACGGCAAGAAAATAAAGCGCCAGCATATTATACAACATGTTGTATAATACGCCCGGGTCCCGAAGAGGAGAGAAAGACGAGTGTGGAGACTGCAGCTTATTTCTCGAGAAGGTTCCCCTCGAACAGGGCCCCACAGGGGTGAAAAAGGAATCTGAGTGCACTGCTCAGTGTCATATTCGAGATGAGTGCTGCCGCATTGTGCAGAGGGGTGGGGGTTCATCTGTCAGTGCAAGGCCATTTTGGCACACTGCATGAAATTGGTCTGCATGGCTGTCACCCCGAAGAAACCCTTTTAAAGATGTGCACATGAAGACCTGAAAAAAAGGGGTTTTCTGAAGACAAAAGACTAAGGGCATTGCTGAAACAAAATCTGTGCTTGGTTTTTTGTGAAGCAATTTATTTTATCAGATGGTATCAAGCTTTAGTGGCGGGAAACAGGTAAAAGGGGTATAAAGACAAATGTGTTACCTACGTACACATGGTGGGGGGTGTCATGGTTTGCGGCTGCATGAGTGTTGGGGGGTGTGTGGAGTTCTTCGTTGCGAGAACATGAACCCACGTACGTGCATAGAAGAGAGTGATCCCCCTTTCCCTTTTGGACCGAGGGGAGTATCCCAAATGATAAAAACACAAAACCCCCACCCTGTTGATAAAGAAAATGATGGTAAAAGGGGGACTGGCCAAAAAGGTTCCCGACCCAATCCAATAGATCTGTGGGGCTTCCCCAAAGTGGCTGAGGAAAAGGGGGGGAGTTTGCCCCAAAGTTGGAGTCCCAGTGCGCGTGGGTTCCATCATTGCGCTCTTGCTTGGGCCCCCGGGGTCCCCCAACGTGCATGGACTTTTTCCTTGAATTTTTTGAACAACCCGGGGGGTCGAACTAACGTGAGTATATGTTTACCATTCGTCCCTTTTTTGTCATGCTTATTCCGGTTTAATGCTGAAATGGGTGTCAATTTTTTTTTAAAAATGCTTTTTAAAGTGTTTAAATTTTACTGGTCCAATTCTCTTTATAAAGTATTGATTGTGGGGTTGGAGAACCCCCCGGGGTGGAACCCCTTTTGCTACCGCGAAAAAGTTATCATTGGTCTTATGTTTTGTGATGTTTTAGCATTTCTCTGTTTTCCCGCCCCGTTTCTTCTTTCCCATCGGTTCCTCTAGATCAGTTTAGTCCCCGCACGACGTCCACCCGGTTCACTGGTGGTTCTCCTTTAGTACGAATAAAATATTTTTCACCCCTAAAGCTTCCCCAAATGTGCCCCTCATATCAATCTTCACCCTACCCACTCTCTTGTGTATTTCACTAAAAACCAAAAGAAAAAGCCTCCCCCAACCCCAAGCCTCACGGTGCTGCACCAGTTCTCTGGATTGTGCTTACACAACATTCGGACAAATCCTGAATGGGGCTAAGGGTCAAAATCACAAGCAAAATAACCCTTTTCCCAAAATGTAAAATGCTATTTGTCCCCACGCCCCCCCCCTGTTTTGTGGACCTCTTGGTGGGAATAAGCTCCCATATACCTTGTGATACTATTCCCGCCATTCTACTCCCCTGTTTCTATTGAGAAAAGCAAGTATCCACCCTTTGTTATCTCTTTGTGCTCCCCCATGGGGAGCCCCACCAGAGATGAATGGGTTGGATGGGGAAAGGGGGTTTACTGATTGAGGTATCAAAAATTAGGTGGATTAGGGGGGGGGTTTTGGGGGATTAAGGGGGGGGGGTAATTTTTAAAAACCAAAAGGGGGAAAAAGGGGAAATTTTTTTTTAAAAAGGGGGGGGCCCCTGGGGGGGGGCGGGGGGGGGTTTTTTCGGGGGTTTTACTTTTTTTTTTTGGGGGGGGGGGGGTTTAAAGGGGGGAAAGTGGGGTTTTAGGGGGGGGTATTTTCCCCCCTAAAAGGGGGGAGGTTTTTTTTGGGGGGTTTTTTAAATTTCCCGGTTTAAGGGGGGGAAAAGGGGTTTTGTTTTAAAAAAAATTTGGGGGGGGGAAACCCGGGGGGGGCGGGTGGTTTGTGGGGGGGGGGGTGTCCAAGCCCAAGGGAGAAAAGGGGGGTTTTTTTCCCCAGGGGGGAAAAGAATAAAGGGGGGATTTTTTAAGGGCAAATTTTTTAAGGGGGGGGAGGGGGGGGGGGGGGGGGGGGGGGGGATTAAAGGGGGATTTGGGGGGGGGGGGGGGGCGGGGGGGTTTTCGGGGGGGGGAAAAATTTTTTTAAACCGGGGTTTATGGGGGGGGGGGGGGGGGGGGGCGCGGGGGGGGGGGTAAAAGGAAAATTGGGGTAGGATGTAGGGAGGGGACCAGGTTATGGATGGAGATTATGAGGGGAGGTTTCAGGAGATTGGGGTAGAGATGTATGTGGGGGGGCAGGTTAGGGAAATTAAAAAATTACATGAGGGAGGTATCAGGGTTTTAGGATAGGGGTTGTATGGGGGGAAGTTATGGAGGGGATTTTTTTTTTCCCCTTTTTGGAGGTGGTTTTTAATTGGAGGATGATTTAGGGCAGAGATGTATGGGGGAGGCAGGTTATGGTTTTAAAAAAATTGTGAGGGGAGGGGTTTATCAAGGAGTTTTGGGGTGGGAGATGTATGGGGGAAGGTTTTTGGATGGGGATTAAAATGAGGGTTTGGGTTTTTCAGGGGGTTTTGGGGGTTAGAGATTTTATGGGGGGCGGGGTTAAGGAGGGAAAGTTGTATGGGGGGGGTATAAAAGAGATTAGGGCAGAGGGGTATGGGGGGGGGCAGGTTATGAAAGGAGATTACTTTCAGGGGAAAGGTTTTAATAAAAAGATTTAGAGAAAAGGATTTTTGGGGCGGACAGGTTGAGGGGGGAATGGAGTTTTAACAAAAGGGGGAAAGGTATCAGGAGTTTGGGGGGGGTAGAGATGTATGGGGGGGCAGGTTTGGACAGAAAAATACATGAGTAGGGTTATCAGGAGTTTAGGGCAGAGGTTTTATGGGGGAAAGGTTAGGATGGAGTTTACTTTTGGGGGGGGAGGTTTCGGGGGGTTTTTTTGGGTTAGAGATGATTGGGGGGAAAGGGTTTTTGGGAAAGGAATTACATGGGGGGGGTTATCAGGAGTTTTGGGGGTAGGATGTAGGGGGGGGCAGGTTTTAATATGGAGTTTTTACATGAGGGGAGGTTTCAGGGAGATTGGGGGTTAGAGTTTTTAAAAGGGGGGACAGATTAGGGTTTGGAAAATTCCCAAAAAATGGAGGGTACCCAGGAGATTAGGGTAGAAAAGTTTGGAGGACAGGTTATGGAGGGAGTTACTTGAGGGGGGGTATCGGAGTTAGGGTAGGTTTGTTTTGGGGAAAATTTTGAATGGAGATTACATGAGGGGAGGGTATCAAGGAGATTGGGGTTTGAGAGGTAGGGGGGGAGGTTATGGAGGGGGGTTAAAATGAGGGGAGGGTATCAGGAGATTAGGGTAAAAGGATATTTGGGGGGAGGTTAGGGAGGGGGATTAAATGAGGGGGGGTTTATTTGGGGGATTGGGGTTTGAGATGTAGGGGGGGGAAGGTTTATAGGAGATTGGGGTTAGAGATTGTTTTTGGGGGACAGGTTATGGATGGAGTTTACTTGAGGGAGGTATAAAGGAGTTTAAAGGGCCCAGAGATGTATGGGGGGACAGGTTAGGGGAAGGAGTTTTAACTTGAGGGGGGTTCGGGAAAATTTGGGTTGAGTTGTATGGGGGGGCAGGTTTTTTATAGGGAGATTAAAATGAGGGGAGGTTTCAGGGATTGGGGTAGAGATGTATGGGGACAGGTTTGGATGGAAAAATTACATGAGGGGAGGAAACAGGAGATTGGGGTAGAGATGTATGGGGGGAGGTTATGGAGGGGGATTACATGAGGTGGGGTATCAGGGATTAGGGTAGGATGTATGGGGGGGGGTTTATGGTTGGGGATTAAACATGGGGGAAGGTATAAAGGGTTTTTTAGGGGTAGAGATGTATGGGGGGAAGGTTTGGATGGGTTTACTTTAAAGGGGGAGGGTACCCGGGAAAGTTTTGGGCGAGATGTTTTGGAGGGACAGGTTATGGATGGAGATTACATGAGGGGGGTATGAGGGGGTTTAGGGTAGAGATGTATGGGGGGAAAGGTTTTTGGGATGGGAAAACATGAGGGGAGGTATCAGGAGATTGGGGTTTGAGATTTTAAGGGGGGGAAGGGGTTTTTGATGGAGTTTACATGGGGGGAAGGTATCGGGAAACATTGGGGTTTGGGATGCATGGGGGGAAGGTTAGGGGATGGAGATTCCCATGGGGAAAAGGAAATCGGAGATTAGGATGTATGGGGGGCCCAGGTTTTTGGAGGAGATTTTATGAGGGGGGTTTTTCAGGGATTAGAGATGTATGGGGGGAAAAGGTTATGGATGGAAAATTATTTGGGGGAAAAAGGAAATAGGAGAGGGGGGTTTAGAGAAGTATGGGGGGAAGTTTTTGGATGGGATTACAAAGGGAAAAGGTATAAAGAAAATTTTGGGTAGAGTTGTATGGGGGGGTTATGGTGGGGATTACATGGGGGGGTTTATCAGGAGTTTTGGGTAGAGATGTATGGGGGGGACGATTATGGAAGGGAAAGATTTCAAAAATGGGGGGATAAGGAGATTGGGGTAGAATGTTTGGAGGAGAGGTTAGGGGATGGGGGATTTCAAAAGGGGGGAAAATATCAGGAGATTGGGGGAAGAGATTTTATGGGGGAGGTTTTGGGGGAAAAATTTCCCATGAGGGGAGGTATCGGGGGAAAATTTAAAGGGTAGAGATGTAGGGAGGACAGGTTATGGAGGGGAGATTAAACAAGGGGGGGGTATCGGGAGATAAGGGTAGAGATATATAGGGGAAAGGTTTTATATGGGATTAATGGGGGGGAGGTATCAGGGATTTGGGTGGGAGTTTGTATGGAGGAGGTTATGGAGGGTTTACATGAGGAGAGGAAATAAAGGAGATTAAAAGCTTTTTTGGGGGGGACGGTTATGGAGGGGATTTTAAAATTTAAAAAAAAGGGGAGGTATCAGGGGGTTTAGGTTTAGAGTTGTTTGGGGGGACGGGTTTTTTGGGAGGGAAAGTTTTGTATGAGGGGGAGGTATCGGGGGTTTAGGGGGGTAGGATGTATGGGGGGCGGATTTTGGATGGAGATTCCCAAAAATGGAGGTTTCAGGAGATTTAGGGTAGAGATGTTTTTGGGGGCAGGTTTTTTGGGATGAAAATTGACATTAGTGAGGTTCAGGAGTTTTTGGGTGGGAGATGTTTTGGGGGGGGGGTTTATGGAGGGGATTAATGAGGGGATGGTTTTCGGGGGAAAATTAGGGCACAGATGTTGGGGGGAAAGGGTTTAAATGGATGGAGATTCCCAATGAGGGGGTATGGGGGGAGATTGGGGTGTGGGTGTATGGGGGAGGTTATGGACAGAAAAATACATGGTAGATTTATCAGGGGGTTTAGGGTAGGATGTATGGGGGGGGTTTGGATGGAGATTACATGGGGGAAAAAAGGTATAAAGAGATTGGGGTTTGGGTTTGTAGGGGGGGGGGGACGGGTTTTATGGTTTGGAGATTACATGAGGGAGGTTTACCCAGGGGTTTTTTGGAGATTTTATGGGGGGAGGGTTATGGAGGGAGTTTACATGAGGGGAGGTATCGGGAGTTTGGGGACAGATGTATGGGGGGTTAGGTTATGGTTGGAATTACAGAGGGGGGTTTTATGGGGGGAGTTTTGGATTGAGATGTTAGGGGGGGACGGTTATGGATGGAGATTACATGAAAAAAGGTTTTTCGGAGTTTAAAGGTTTTTAGGGGGGGACGGGTTTTTATGGATGGGATTACATTGGGGGGGAAAGGTAATAAGGAGTTATTTTTCGATGTAGGGGGGGGGCGCAGGTTAAAAATGGAGATTACATGAGGGGAGGTATCGGGAAAGATTAGGGCAGTTTTTGTATGGGGGGGAGGTTTGGGGAAGATTACATGGGGGAGGTATTCAGGAGATTAGGGTAGAGATATAGGGGGGGGACAGATTATGGATGTAGAAAAATTTTTCAAGAGGGAAGGGTATAGAAGTTTTTGGGCTGGATGTTTTGGGGGGGAGGTTATGGGGGGAGATTACTTGGGGGGGAAGGTTTATCAGGAGTTTTAGGGAAAGAGATGTATGGGGGGGGGTTTATGGAATTGGGGATTAAAAGGGAGGGGGGTTTTGGGGGAGTTTTTAGGGTAGAGATGTACAGGGGGAAAAGGTTTGGTTGGAGATTAAAAACAAGGGGGGAGGTATGGGGAGAAAAAGGGGTTTGTAAAATTTTTCATGGGGGGGGGAGGTTTTTTTAGGGGGTTTACTTTTGTTTTGGGGGGGGTTATCAGGAGATTAGGGTAGAGATGTATGTGGGGGAAAAGGTGATGGATGGGGGTTTAAATGAGGGAAAGGTATCAGGGATTAGGGTCAAGATGTAGGTGGTACAGGTTAGGGGATGGAGTTTAATTGAGGGAGGTTTCAGGAGTTTGGGGTTTAGGATTTTTGGGGGGGGCGGTTATGGATGGAAAATTACATAGGGAGGTTTCGGGGGAAAAAATTGGGTACGGGATGTATGTGGGGAAGGTGATGGATGGAGTTTACTTGAGGGAGGTTTCAGGAGTTAGGGCAAAAGATGTATAGGGGGGAGGTTAGGATGGAGTTTTAGGGGGGGGAGGTATCAGGTTTTTTAGGGCAGAGATGTAGGGGGGGGTTTAAAGGTTATGGTTTGGGTTTTAACTTTAGGGAAAGGTATAAGGAGATTAGGTTTGGGGAGATTTTGGGGGGGGGGGAGGTTAGGATGGGATTACTGAGGGAGGTTTTCAGGAGATTGGGGGTAGAGTTTGTATGGGGGGGGTTTTATGGAGGGAAAGGATTAAAGGGGGGAGGTTTTCAGGAGATTGGGGTTTAGAGATGTATGGGGGGCGGGTTTTATGGAAGGAGTTTAATTGGGGGGGGGGTTTATCAGAAGATTAGGGTAGGATTATGGGGGGGTTATGGCTGGGGATTACATGAGGGGAGGTATCAGGAGATTAGGTTAGGGTGGTATGGGGGGGGGAGAGGTGTATCAGGAGTTTTGGGAGGGGATTTTGGGGAGGGGACAGGTTATGGAGGAGATTCCCCTTGGGGGGGGTATTAAGGAATTAGGGTAGAGATGTATGGTGGGAGGTTAGGGGATGGAGATTACATGGGGGGTATCAGGAGATCGGGGTTTAGGATGTTTTGGGGTGAAGGTTAGGGAAATGGAGTTTTCAGGGGGGGAGGTATCAGGGATTGGGGTAGGATTTTAGGGGGGGGGGGGGACGGGGTTTTGAGGGTTTAATGTCGGTTTTGGCTCTGAATTCTCGGGGGTCTCCCCGGGGGGGGGTTGTCAGTGGAGCGCGAGGAGAGAGATGGAGCGCCGGGCGGGCGGAGGATAAAGAGAGGATAGACGGGAGGAGAGAGAAGGGGCTGGAGTAACCAGGCGGGAGATGAGGGGGGGGGAACAAAAGCATGTGTGGGGTCTTACCTGTTCTCCCTAAGGGGAGGGTTTACCGGGGGGGTAAAGGGCCTGTGGTGACATCACACTGGTCACATGGTAGGAAGTGGCCAATAGATTCAAAAAACTACAACCTCCCAAAATGATAAAGGGTGGAAGGAGCCCAAAGATATCTACCCGGCAAATATACCTTGAACTACTAGAAAAACTAAGCAAAACAAATGCCTATGGGTGCAATACCTAAAATAAAACTTTTAATGATATCTTATATAAAAAATTATTATCACCCAAGGGGGTAAAGAAAAAATAGGAGTAGCGAACCGTGGAGCACCCGCCCCCGACGGCGCGACCCGCACGGAACAACCCTACTTAACAATTGAGTCCACATGGGAAACATGAAAAAATACATACACAAACACACCTTAAGACAATCAAACAAAATAGTGATATATGCGTGCCCAAAAAAGAAAAAAAAATAGTAAAGGGACATTTCCGAAAAACCCAATATAAAATATAACAAAACAAATCCAAACCCTTTCACCCACAGGTAAGTGGGGGTCATCAGGGAAAAAACAAATTGTTTTTAATGATACATACAATAGCTGCATATGCATGAAAGCTATGCCCGCGGCAAAAATTTGCTGACCACGCCCCTCTGTCGGTGTGCACGCCCTTCAAAAAGCCACACCCCCTCCACTAAATGCATAACGGCCCTTTGGGAAAAAAGAAAGGGAGATGCCCTTTAGCCAGGGAGTAGCCCCCCCCCTAACCAGGTAGTCCCTTACAGGCAGGTAGATGCCCCCTTGTAGCCCAAATGTGCCCCCCTTTTTCCCCAAATAGATGCCCCCCCCTGTAGGCAAGTAGATGCCACCTTGTAGCCAAGTTGATGCCCCCTTATGTTAGCCAGGTAGTTGCCCCCAATTGTTAGCCAGGTAGTTGCCCCACATTGTTTTGCTCACGTTAGATGCCTACCCATTGTTTGCCCACGTAGATGCCCCCCATTTGTTAGCGAGGTAGTGACCCCGCTGACTGTTGCTAGGTAGTGCCACCATTGTTTAGCAGGTAGATTGCGCCCCCCTTTGTAGTCAGGTATGATGCCCCTCTGTTGCCACAGCTAGATTAGCCCCTGTCTGTAGCCAAGTAGATGCCTGCCCTTTGGTTAGGCCAAGGTAGGATGCCCCCTTTGTTAGACCCCGGTAGGTGTCCCCCCATTGTTAGCCAAGGTAGATGCACCTGCTTTTGTAGGTCATGGTAAGTGACTTCCTCTCTGTTGCCAGGTAGTTGCCCCCCATTGTAGCCAGGTTGTCGTCCCTTATTGTAGCCAGGTACGCATGCCCCCTTTTTTACCGGGAGACCCCCAGAGACAGTGCCCCCTTTTTTATAGGCCCCTTTGAAAAGGAAGCCCCCTTAACAATTAAAAAAAAATAAAAAAGCACTTCCCTTTTCCCCACCGAGCCCCGGAGCCCTAATTCCACGCCGGGGGGGAAAGGAGCACGTGCTCAATTCCCCCCTCCCCCGGCCCGGAGCGGGCACAACTCCAAAAGGGGGGGGAGGAGGGACGACCCCTCTTCCCCACAGCAACCTCCGGGGCTAAAACAGGGACCATCCCCTCACCCGCCTGTGAAAACAACCGGCGGCCCAGAAGGGCCCCCAACCACCGGGCCCCGGCGGCATTTCCCCCGCTCCCCGGGGGGGAACGGGATTTCCGCCATCCCCCACAAAGGGCGGGGGGGGAAAAGACCCCAAAAAGGGGGGGACCCCCCCCCAAAAAAGAAATTCAAGTAGCCCCCAAAAAGGAACAAAAAGGACACTACCCCCGGGATTTTTTAAGGGGGTTTGTGAACATTTTAAGGGGGGCCCTGTGCGCTTTTGCACCCTTTTTTTCACCCCCGGGTGAAAATTTTTTTTAAAAAGAACAAAAAGAAGGACCCAACCCCAAGGCCCCAGGCATTTTTCCCAAAATTTCCGACCCCCCCGACAATGCCCCTTCCACGGAAGGCCGAAGACGTCCCACCCATCCCCCGAGGGGGGGGGTGCCCCATTAAACCCCGAATTTCCCGGAAAGCACAGTGCACCCAAATCTCCCACAGCGGGGAAACCCAGGAAAAAAAGTGCCCCCCATCCCCCACGCAGGGACCCAGGAAAGCACAGTGCCCCCATTTTCCCACAGCGGGGGCCCCAGGGGGAAAGCACGTGAAAACCATCTCCCACAGCAGCCCCCAGGAAAGCCAGGCACCCATCCCCCCAAAGCAGCACCCAGGAAAGCCCAGTGCACCCATCTCCCCAAGACACCAGGAAGCACAGGCACCATCCCCCCACGAAGGGACCAAGGAAAGCACAGGCCCCCATCTCCCCACGGGGGGGACCAGGAAAGCCCCATTTGCCCCATTCCACACAGCACCCAGGAAAGCACAGTGCACCCTCCCCCACAGCAGCCCCCGGGAAAAAGCCCCAGTGCCCCATCTCCCACAGCGGGGACCCAAAAAAGCAAGTGCCCCACCCCCACAGCAGCCCCCAGGAAGCACAGTGAAAACCCATCTCCCACAGCAGGGATCCAGGAAAGACGGGGCCCCATCTCCCCCGAAGGGACCCAGGAAAGAAAATCCCACCATTCCCCCCACGAGCCCCCGGGAAAAAAGCCACGTCCCCAAACCCACCCCCAACAGCAGGGCCCCCAGGAAAGACGTGAACCCATCTCCCACCCGGGGGCAAACCCAAAAAGCACCGAGCCCAAACCCCCCAACCCAGCCCCCGGGGAACCCCACAGTGCCCCCCATCTCCCACAGCGCCCCCCAGGAAAGACGGGTGCACCCATCTCCACGAAGGGGACCCAGGAAAGAACAGTGCACCCATCTCCCACAGGGGGGAACCCGGAAAGCACAGTGCACCCATCTCCACGAAAAGGAAAGAACAGTGCCCCCCATCTCCCACAGCGGGGACCCAGGAAAGCAAGTGCACCCCCATCTCCCCAGCGGGCCCCCGGAAAGCAAGTGCCCAAAATCTCCCCAGCAGCCCCCAGGAAAGCACAGCGCCCATTCCCAACAGAGACCCCCAGGAAAGCACAGTGCCCCATCTCCACAGCAGCACCCAGGAAAGAACAGTGCCCCCTTTTTCCCCCCAAACAGCCACCCAGGAACCCCGGGTGCACCCATCTCCCACGCAGCCCCCCCAGGAAAGCACCAGGCCCCCTCTCCCACAGCAGCCCCAGGAAAGCCCACGTGCCCCATCTCCCACAGCGGGCCCCGGGAAAAGCACAGTGCACCCCATTCCCACGCAGCCCCCGGGAAAAAAGCACAGTGCACCCATCTCCCACAGAAACACCCAAAAAAAGCACAGTGCCCCCCATCTACCCCCAAGCACCAGGTTTCCCCACGGGCCCCTTTCTCCCACAGCGGGGACCCCAGGAAAGCAAGTGCCCCCATCCCCCCAACGCAGCCCCCCCGGGAAAAACACAGTGCCCCCTTTCTCCCACGGGGCACCAAAAAAGCACAGTCCCCCAATCTCCCCGCGGCACCCAGGAAAGCACGTGCCCCCACCCTTCAAGAGCCCCCCAGGAAAGGCACAGTGCAACCCCTCCCACAGCAGCCCCCCAGGGAAAGCCCCAGTGCCCATTCCCCCCCCAGCAGGGACCCAGGAAAGAACAGGCCCCCCATCCCCCCCACAGCGGGGCCCCAGGAAGCACAGTGCCCCATTCCACAGCAGCGACCGGAAAGCACAGTGCCCCACCCCTCCCCCCCGCATCACCCGGAAAGAAAGTGCCCCCATCTCCCACAAAAGGGGAACCCCAGGAAGGAGGGCAGTGCCCCTCTCCCACAGCGCCCCGGAAAACACAGTGCCCCATCTCCACGCAGAACCCGGGAAAAGCCAAGTGCACCCTTTCCCACAGCAGCACCCGGAAAGACAGTGACCCATCCCCCCACACAGACCCAGGAAAGCACAGTGCCCCCTCCCCCAACCCACCCAGGAAAGACATGCCCCACCCCCACAGCACCCGGGAAAGGGGCCACGGGTGCCCCCATCTCCCCAAAGCACCAGGAAAGCAAGGAAACCCATCCCCCACCCCGGGGGGGCCCCGGGAAAAGCAAGTGCACCCATCTCCCACGCAGGGACCCAGGGGAGACAGTGAACCCATCCCCCACAGCGGGGGGACCCAGGGAAAAACAGTCCCCCACCCCCTCCCCACACGGGAAAACCAAAGGAAAAAGAAACAGGGCACCCAAACTTCCACGGGGGGGCCCAGGAAACGCATTGCACCCCACTCCCCCCAGGGACCCAGGAAAAAAGCCAGTGCACCCATTCCCACAGCGGGGACCCAGGAAAGCCCCAGTGCCCCATTCCACCAGCAGACCCAGGAAAGCACAGGGCACCCCATCCTCCACGCAGCACCCAGGAAAGCAAGTGCCCCCTCTCCCAAGCAGGGCCCCCCGGGGAAAGCAAGTGCCCATCCCCCAAGAAGACCCGGGAAAAGCTGGCACCCATCTCCCCCCAGCACCCCACCCGGGGGAAAGCACAGGCACCCATCCCCCCAACAGCGGGGACCAGGGAAAACCCACGGGCCCACCCTTCTCCCACAGCAGGGAAAAGGAAAGCACATGAAAACCCCTCCCCCAGCAGGGGCCCCCGGGGGAAGCACAGTGCACCCATCTCCCCACAGCCCCCGGGAAAAGCACGTGCACCTTTCCCCCACAGCGGGGGCCCCAGGAAAAGCAAGTGCACCCAATCCCCCCACAGCAGACCAGGAATGCACGTGCCCCTCTCCACAGCAGACCAGGAAAGCACAGTGCACCATCCCCCAACAGCAGAACCCAGGAAGGCACGTGCACCCATTCCCCAGCGGGGCCCCAGGAAGCACAGTGCCCCATTCCAAGCGGGGGACCCAGGAAAGCACAGTGCACCCATCCCCCACAGGGGGACCCGGGAAAAAGCACAGTGACCCATCCCCCCACAGCGGGGACCTTTTCTTTCCCTGGATGCCGGGTTTGTGGGGAATGTCACCCAGTTTTGCCAGATGCTGAATAACCTCTCCAACATCCAGGAAAGCTGGGTGACATCCCTCACAGCAGGCATTCAGAAAAGCTGGGGGGAAACCCTCCCAAGCAGGATCGAAAGTTTGGTGACATCCCTCCAGCAGGCAAAAGAAAAGTGGGTGCTTGGTGAGGATGGGGGCCATTTTGCTTTAATGGGTTCCCCTGTTTTGGGGGAGTGCCAAGTTTCCCCGGATGTTGGATGGGGGCCCTTTCTGTTGGGAAATATGGGTAATGCCCCATCTATAGGGTTTCTGGGTTTTGTTCTTTTTACAGGTGTCCCTTTTGGATTATGACGGATTCAGTGGACTACGTCAGACATTGTTGTGTCTTTAATAAGATGGTTGATGAAGGCGGATGTCAGGGAGTGTTTATTTAAATTAACTGTTTTTTTTCTGTGTGTTTTTTTCATTTTCTTCCAATGACTCTAGTAGAGAACCCTCTTCATTAAAACGCTGGGTTTGGTGTACCCCAAATGTGTTTTTGGGCCCCAAAAAAGCCGAAACAAACCCCCCTGTGTCACTATTACCCACGTTTTAAACACACCGGGGTTTTGGGGAAGAGCCTGGAAAAACCCACCAGAACGGACCCCTTTAGTGATGGTCCCTTTGGGGGTTGGCTGCGGGCTGGTTTTTTTAGGGTGGGAAAGGCCCAGTATCCATGGGCCTTCCCCCTTCTGTTTGTATCAGGCGCGCTGTGTTTAACCTTGGTGGTTATGGAAAAAGAAGGGGTCCCCCGCATTGTTTTTAAAAAAAATAATTTGTTTTTTTTAGATTTTTTAAAAAAGGTTTGAAAATGATGTGGGGCCTCCCCATTTTTAAACCAGCCAGGTAAAAATCCCCAGTTCACCCCAAACCCCAGAACAGGGCATCAATTTTTTTCCCCCCTTTAATCCCTGGAGTAAAAAAATTGTGGTTTCCCGATTCCTTGGAAGAACAGAAAAGAACCAAGATGTCTGAAATTGAGGATCAGATTCCGAACCACTCTGTGCCCACCTTGGGCCCTATGCTATTGACTTTGACAGTAACCAGGATCTTCCTAGTGCCTCTAGTGCGTTGGGCATTAGGGTAATAATGACAGGGGGTATCAGCCTTATGGTGACAAAAAACAGTCTTTGCTGACACCAAGCTCGAGCGATAGTAACTAGTAATCTCAGGGTAACTACTCCTTGCTGCTTCTCTTGGATCTCTCTGCAGCGTTTGACACTGTGGATCACCATCTCCTCCTCAGTATGCTCAGCGCCATTGGCCTCCAGGACACCACTCTCGCTTGGTTCTCTTCCTACCTATCTGATAGCTCCATCAGTGTCTCATTTTCTGGTTCTCTCTCCTCTCCTCTCCCTCTTGCTGTTGGAGTTCCTCAGGGATCAGTTCTAGGTCCTCTCCTCTTTTCACTATACACAGCCCCCATTGGACAAACCATCAGCAGATTTGGCTTCCAGTGCCATCTCTACGCTGATGACACCCAATTATACATCTCCTCCCGTGACATCACTCCAGCCTTGCTACAAAACACCAGTGACTGTCTGTCCGCTGTCTCTGACATCATGTCCTCTCTCAATCTGAAACTAAACCTCACTAAGACTGAATTCTTGTCTTTCCGCCATCTACTAACCAACCCCACCCTGCTACTTCTGTTTCTGTATGTGGTACCACCATTTCTCCTAGGCAGCAGGCCCACTGTCTGGGGGTTATATTAGATTCTGATCTGACCTTCTCCCCATATATCCAATCCATTGCCCGCTCCTGTCACCTGCACCTCAAGAACATCTCCAGATTCCGTCCGTTTCTCACCGTGGAAACAACTCAAACTCTCATTACTGCGCTTATTCTTTCTCGTCTTGATTACTGTAACTCCTTGCTTATCGGTCTCCCTCTCTGCAAACTCTCCCCTCTTCAATCTGTCCTGAATGCAGCAGCCAGGCTTATCTTTCTCTCTAGCGCTATACTGACGCCTCTACCCTGGTGTCAGTCACTGCACTGGTTGCCCATTCAGTACAGGATACTAGTATAACTCAGCATTCTCAGTCATAAAGCTCTCCACAGCGCTGCACCCACTACATCTCCTCCCTTATCTCCGTTTACCACTCTACCCCTTCTCTCCGCTCTGCTGCTGATATCAGGTTACACTCATCAATCATCCGAACCTCCCATGCCCGTCTCCAAGATTTCACACGTGCGGCGCCAATTCTCTGGAACATGCTACTGCGGGCGATCAGGCACATTCACAACCCTCATAGTTTTAAGAGGGCCCTGAGAAAACATCTTCTCGGTCAGGCCTACCAAGATCCCTAACTTCTATCACACACATTTGTCACTCCCTACACTAGGGCACTCTCAGGCACTTACCTGTATATAGATGTACTGTCAGGGTGGCAGGTTCATCCATTTTTCATGTAAACCACCCCCTATTTATGAAACAAGGCTGGACCATTGTAAACTTAGCACTTCTTACCGTATGTTTCACCCATACACCTAATAGATTGTAAGCTCTCACGAGCAGGGCCCTCACACATTGTGTCTCATTTGTAACTACTTTTAATGTGTAATGTCTGTACTTTTACCCTTGAATTTGTAAAGTGCTGCGGAATATGTTGGCGCTATATAAAGATTATTATTATTAGTAATGGAGAGGAGTCTGTAAGATCCTTTATTACTAAAACTGGATTGAAATGGTAAAAAAAATAAAACAAAAATAAAATTGAAAAACTATTTAGTTAAATAAACACTCCCTCACTGACAATTTTAGTTTAGAAATAGAGGCAAAGCTGGTCTAACATAGTCTAACGAATCTGATAGTATTAAACTCTATCCCCTGCACCCCTGAAAGTCATGGCAGATCATCTGAGTATGCAGGGGATGGAGTACAGGCCAAGGCCACACCACTATTTCTGTCTCCTTCTAGGAGATTGTACCTGTATGCTGTAGCTGTACCTCCTCTCTCAGCCCTGCGGCCTCGTGCCAACACAAAATACAACCCTCACCTAATGCTCTATAACCCCCTCATTACTGCCTATTGCCCCGAAGTCTTCAGTATGTCACCAATCACCCCTTATAGTGTTTGTACAGAGGTAGATACAGGAAGGAAGGTACTTGAAAAGTGAGGAGTCTAAGATGTTTGTATGGTTAAATCTGCAGGGTTGAGGCTGGGAGAAGTAGTCATGGTCATCTGGAGTGGAAGGAGAAAGGTACCAACTCACATCAGAGAAGACATCACCTGTGAATCACTAAATGTAACTATACTGTAATCATGTATATGTCTGCAGAGTCTGTGTGCTACTGGTATCTAACTCCATGTGGTCACTCTATGAGGGTAATATACAGCCCACGTTTTATACAGTCACTATGTAGTGGTGATATGAGGTCATGGTGTGGAGGTATTATTCAGTCCCTATGTTTGGTGGTATGTGGTTATGGTGTGGAGGTATTATTCAGTCACTATGTGGTGGTATTATTCAGTCACTATAAGGCAGTGATATGTGGAATTATTTTATCTTTTTGTAATGCACTAGTACAGGGTATTGTTGTCTCAGGGGTTGAGTCAGGGTTGCATTCTTGTCATATTGTTTATAATGTGTCAATTATGTGTAATGTGTTGTGTATCTTTTGGTAGGTGTTGTGTCGGCCCCTGTGCCAGCAAGGGTTAAGCTTTTTGCCATCTCACACCAAGTGTTTCAACACCTAGCTCCTGATTGGACAAAGGGGAGAGGTCTCATGCTAGAAATGGTAATAGTCAGGAAGGGCAGTTTTGCTCAGTATAGGGAGTGAGAAGTGTGAAGGAGACTGGTATGAAGCTCTGCCGTTTGAGGGTATTTTAGGAAGAAGAAAGCTGTGTTCTGTGTGGAGTACCACAGATCCCAGAGGCTCTACCACAACCTGCAATATGAGAAGGAGGATTAGGTTGCCATCATACACTGTGACACTTCAAGTCTGCTATAAGGGGGATACAGACAACTACTCTCAACAGGTACACCATATTACTGTCAGGAGCTCCTGACACCTCCTCACCCTGCTGAGCACTTCCCTGTGGATTGGGAGAATTGTGTATAAGAACTGGGGTCCTGTTATTTTGCTGCTTAGAAGTTAATCAACTTCAGTAAAGATGGGCATTATTTTACCAACTACATTGCCTCTGTGTGTGTGTCTGTGCAACCATTAACATCTTGGGTACGTCCCAGCCAGGCCACACTACTACCCCCACCATACACCAAAGCGAGTAACCCGAGGAACTTGTCCAGACTACCAATGATTCAGGTGCATTCCTCCTCCACTGTAGTGCTGCACTCAAAAGGAGAGAGCCCAGAGACCCCTGTACCATGACAACTACTCCCAACCTCAACCACTCAGGCTCGTCTCCCTCTTTACCATCCCCTGGGGCACACTACATGATTTGACATCATGAACAGGATGCACACTGTGTTCCTTCCAATAAAGAAATACCTACAGTAAAGTTTATCAAGTCTGCAGCAAGAAGAACTTGCAATTGACACAAAACCACCTCTGTGAAATATTCATCTTGAGGCTGTCCATAAAAATGGGGGGATCCTCTACCTCCAGAAATGT
This sequence comes from Phyllomedusa bahiana, assembly GCA_025379985.1. Lineage (NCBI taxonomy): Eukaryota > Metazoa > Chordata > Amphibia > Anura > Hylidae > Phyllomedusa > Phyllomedusa bahiana. The sequence continues at coordinate 3,520 of JAODAL010048904.1, read as the reverse complement.
GAGAACACCACCAGTAGTGGACTGTATGCTGTGCTGAGAGACTGAATTCTAGCCCAAGAGGGGTTAACAGCATTATCTGCTGCGCCATCACTGGCATCTCCAATGCATCAGGGATTAGGAAACCAGGCTAAAGAAGTGCAAACATCACTGTTCCACCTGCCTCAAGCATAAACCTGAGGACTTTGCCTCCTTCTAGGGAATTCACCGTGCTTCGCACAGCTGCGGCCTTCTTAGATAGTGTGTGTCACCCTCCGGAGCCTGTGTCCCATCGCAGAAAAAGGAGTTAAACCACAAAATCTGTGATCATTGTCAAGGTCCTCTGCACACTATTGAGGTTTACCCTGTATCCCTGCTGTGGGTGACTTCCTATATACAGACTGTCTAGGTGTTCACCACGCCACGGTACCCCCTCTTAAAGAGACAGTAACCTCAGTACCTGAAAGTAACAAATTGCGGTTCCCATAGTCCCCGGAAGAACAGAAAAGAACCAAGATCTCCGACATTGAGGACCAGATTCCTATACACTCTGTGCCTACTTTGGGTCCCATGCTATTGACTATGTCATTATTTATGAGCCCCATGGAGGTCCCGTTATGAGGGGGCACCTCATACCCTTAGGGGTTTCAGGGATCAAATGTTGTCCCTCTTCCAGATATACCTGTTGTCTCAAGAGCATCAGGTTACGATGCTAATGGGACAGCTGGAAGTAGCTGCCCTCTGGGAGATAAAGACCTGGTCTTATTCTGAGAGAAAAATGCAGAAACTGTGTTTGACAATTTGCAGACTGAGTTTGAGGTCTTTTCTCTGAATTTATGATATGGTTCTTTGAGAAATGGCACAGGCTCGGAGAGTCGTTGAGGAACTATGCCTATTCCTTGCAAGAGGCTATGAGGGCCATTACCCAGACTGATTCTCAAAATTGGGGCAATGCATATCATGCCCTCCAGGAACATTTCATTGAAGGGGCTTACTCAGAGTATATCAATAGTCACCATAAAATGTTAGCAGGGCAGCACTCCCATATGCCCTTCCAAGACTTTCACAAATCAGGTGTTTGGGTGCTGGAAAGGTGCCAGTTGCCAGGGGCTTGCCCTCCCCCTGTTGTGTCTTCTCCTGTCTGTTTTCTACAGTGACCCTGGCAGTGCAGGGCACCACTACAGAAGCTATCGCTCATCTGGAGGATCATGTAAATTCGCTGACCAGAGCCCCGTCAAGTGGCTAGAGACTCTGACCAGCCAACCATCTACCGCTGAGGCGTTGGAGGAACCTTCAAGAGCCCCTCCTGTTAAGCCGCTGTCTCAGTGCCAGAGTCCCACTGGAAGGACTCCATCATCTCAGTCAAGTCAGTCACCTAAGCTATTCTGCCGTGTCTGTCACAGGTTCAGCACCATGCAAATATGTGTTTCCAGTTAAACAGCAGGCCCACAAGGGCAAGGACCACCCGTCAGGATCAAGCACCACAGATCCATCTCAAGAGCCATTACGGGGTCCCCGATGTATCGCAACATGACCTAAAATAACTGTATGGCTAAATGGGGTGCCCCTGGAAGCTCTGAGAGATACCGGCTCTTAAGTGACTACCATTCATCGAGTTGTCTATAAGCAACATTGGGAAGTTGCTGATTTGCTCCAAACATCCAAGCCCTGGTTATCTGTGGTTGGTAGCTCAGACCACCACATTCCCCTGCTGGGTAACTGGGAGCCCATGGTCCCGATTACAAGTCTCCAATTACCTCAACAGACAATGATTGTGACCAATGCTGAAGCCACAGATGATCTTGGGAATGAACATCATGAGGAATTGCTTTGATGAAATTCTTTACTGCATGAATCTCCTGATTCTGCTCCACCACCCACTCAAAAAGCAATTCAGAGTGCCATGAAGTCCCTCAGCGCCCAGCAGAAGTTTACTATCTCCTCTGGGGAGATCTTTTGGGACCATTTTCTGGACAATTGGCCTGTAATCCTGCAGCCTAGAACAGAGATGATCCTTTGGTGTTGTGCCCAGCCTGGCATTGGAGGAGAAGACTACAACGCCATATTGGAACCTATTGAGGTGAAAGCATACCTGTTGGTGAAGGCTGCATGAAGTTTAGTGACGGTCTCCTCTGGACGTATTCCAAAATGACTTATTAACCTCGGTGACTCCCCAAGTTCTGCACTGTGGCCAAACTGGTCTAAATGACCTTTGGGGACATCTATGAGGCTGGAGCCCCTACTTGCTGCTAAGTCTGCCAAGACACCAAGGAATCTGGTGCAGAAATTCCTAAACCCTGGTGGGCACAGCTGGACATTAGAGAGCCCACTATTTCAGATCAGCAGAGAAAAGTATTGAAGGTGGTATGCAATTATCAACGAGCATTCTGCCAGCACCGATTAGACTTTGGCCGGACTACTCTGTTAAAGCACACAATTCCCACTGGGGATCCTCCTCCTATCCATGAGCGTCACCGGCCATTCCCTCCTGAAGGCCATCAGTCAGTCAAGAAGCTCCTGCAGGAGATAAAAGATTCCCATGTCATTTGAGACATCAGAGTCTTTGGGCTGTACCTCTCATGTTGGTAAGGAAGAAGGAGGGAATCACCAGGTTCTGTGTGGGCTATCTTACATTAAATAGCATGACCCACATGGACACATACCCACTTCCTCCTATAGAAGAGTCTCTGACGGCTTTAGGGAAGGCTGCTTACTTTACTACCTTGGATCTGATTAGTGGTTACTGGCCAATTCCTATGGGTCAAGAAGATTAGGAAATGACTGTGTTCACCAGCCCCATGGGCCTGTTTGAATTTACCAGCATGTGCTTCGGCCTTTGCAATGATGGAGAGATGCTTGAGCAATAAGAATTTTAAGCACATTCTCATATACTTAGATGATATTATTATTTACTCTCAAACCTACGAGGCGCATCCATAACAAAAGTGTTTGCAAGGAAACATCCATGCAACCAGCTCATCCCAAAGTTTGTGTCCAGTCCACTCCCAAGGACGACAGGGACAGGAGAAGGGCAACTCCACAAAACTGGCAAGGTAAGAAAAACCTTAAAAATCCAGCATCCTTTAGGGAAAAACTTGGAATCGTAGCAAAGTAGCATAAAAATGCAAAAATCTTTATTAATGTATATTAAAAATCCAGGAAAAAAGAAGACAAAATGAATTCCTAATGTAGTCCACAACCAGGTGCAAACAACACACGACGCGTTTTGGCATTAGCCTTAGTCAAGTGTGAAAAAATAATGTCTGAACACTCAATATATACAAAAAGACACACCTACTTCTAATTAACAAAAACACACACCTAACTGAATTAAACATATACAGAACTAAAACAGAAAAAAAAGAAAAACATCTATTTAACATACACAAAACTGTATAAACATAAAACGTAAAATAACTTTAATAATAATACAAAATATCGAACTTCGTATTTAAACCAAGAGGGATTCTCGTTGCAAGGCAGAAAATCCAAAAGGCCTCTCTGTTAAGGAGTTTCCTCCTGTGGTCACCTCCCCCGGGGGGCT